>CATIWM010679859.1:0-36689 GCA_949671775.1 Mallotus repandus
AGAAGCAAAAGAAAGCAGATTTTAATCATCAGTACCTTCTGTTTAGCTGAGAGTGCCTCCCTGCATGCTGTACTGTACATATCCATCGTTTGCCTCAGCTCCAGTCTGAGTCTCCTCATCTCGGATTCCACATCTTCCTGTAAATTTTTGAATGAAGGATGCATTATTTTTGTGAAACCTATTTGCTTAAATAATCATCATACATGATTAAGTGGATGTGCATTACACAGTTGAAGTACATTGCCAGTGTTTATGCATGTTACCTTCTCTGTGATTATGTCCTTACCATGTTATGTGAATACCATGAGTTTTGCCCAGCACCTTCCCCAGAGCTTCCTGAGCAATGTGAACCCACATCTGTTGATGTCCCTGGTGAAAGCACTGAACCAAAGCTTCTGTAATCAAAGTCTGTGCCGCTTGGTCTCCGGGGGTTCATACCAGGATTCATAAAAGGATCTGGATTGTCATGAAAAGGCAACAACATGCGGTCGGAGGTGCTTGGCCTTCCGCTGCTCACATATGATATATCCATTTCTGGTGTGTAAGGCTCATATGCTTTACTGATTGAATTTCTACCTCTAGCAAATGGGGACCTGTCGCAATTGTTATCAGGTTAGTCCTCCACTCTATAAGCTTGCATATTATAGCATTTGAACAGTAGTTTTAACAAAAAAATGCTAAATGTCACTGATGGAAGAAAATAAAAAGAAGCACTTGTTAGTTTAGATGTTAATAACCTCTATTAATTGATGATCATCATTAATTGTACAGGTTTTTACATCAGAATTAATTAACCTGTGAACTTACTTGATCCTTTCTGTATCTTCAAGGGAGCCATATGGTGTCCTCTCTGCTGATGTAAAAGAGATCAATCAAATACTTGCAAGCAATGATAAGATCCAAACATAATGGAACCGTAGCATGATTCTACTTTAGTTACAGAATCAAACCTCTGGGATTTTGAATTTGCCTTTGATTGTGAGATCCATCAGTTAGAGCAAGATAGCTGGGTTTGTGTTGCAGCGTATTTTGAGCTTGAGGGGGAGGGGGAGGGGGAGGGGAAGGTTTTGCTGGCAGTGGAGAGGTAGCAGACCGTAGAGAAGAAACCTTTCCTTTGTTGATGATATATACATTGCAGAAGTCGGGTGCAGCTTTTGACACAGTGCTTGGAACATCTGTAGTCTTGAACTTTCTGTGGCAAAAGGATATAAATTAGCATTTGCATATAGACTAAAGTAAAGTTCTCAGAAAATGTTATACCTGACAATTATGCCACCCCTTGTTGGAGTACCAAGTATCAAAGTCTCAATTAAATGTATGGAGATATATTCTAGTATTGCTTTTGCTATGTCTGTATCCTCAATTACCACCTCATGACACTTTATCTGCATGAAAAAGGTTAATGATGAGGTTAAGAGACAGCAGGTCCATTACAGGATCTACAGAGAACAATGTTGTTACACAAGAAGAACATAACTTACATCCTTTCTCGTGCAAAAGCAGCGAAATGGAAGGAATAAATCCCTAGTTTCAGCATCAGGGGATTTGATAATTGATCTTGAATTATCCTCATTTGCTTCTGCAGCTGCAAGTGGTAAAGAGACAAAATAAATTCTTTTGGACACTGGTAAACAATCTCATTGAAATTATATACATGTATCTTAATCATTTATATCATTCTTCTTGCTTTTTCTTATTCAACTTGCATAGAATATTCATATATGTTAATGTTGATTAAAACGAATCTGTGCTAATGATGACTCATGTGCATGGAGAAGGAGGTGTTGAAAGAGTTTTATGCCCCTTCTAGGGTCGACTGGCTTGATCCAGATTAGTCAGGACCTTTGTTGCTACCGGATATGGAAGCTAAATGCAAAAAGGAATCTGTGCTAGTGGTGCAATTTTTCCTATTCCTTTCAGTTTCCATTGAAAAGTAATGAGAAAATGGTGAAGCTAGATTCTCTTGTTTTTGTTTTGAAACAGATCATATTGTTAAAATACCATAGTACAAATTCATTCCTTGTCTTTATGAAATGCTAGAAGAAAGGGAACCATGCACAGGATAAGATAAAAGGGTATCTAAATTGAATGTTTATTGATAAAAAATTGAGAAGCCATCCATACAATGCGAATTAGTTGGTGAAGCTTTGAGTGCAACATGGAGGAGGGTAACAGATTGGCCTCTCTGAAGAAATTGATCAACAGCCCATTTAAGGGCATATTGGCTACCTTTATCTTTGTCTATAGCCACCACTACACTGTCTTCTAACTTTTCTGAATCCTTCCTTGCTAGTTCTGCATTCTTTCTAACCATGTTTTTCAGTGATCTATATCTTTTTTTATGCCCTCAAATGGTTTTGTTTTCCCTGAAAACTTCTATGGCAGAAGAAGAAATGCAAAACTAGCAAACGAAACCCAGAAATCGAAGATTGATTATATTTAGTTAGGAGAGAAAACTAATAAACAAAAAGATGATTAACAATGGTAATCCTTTGTTCTCTCTTTTTATTTATAACTAACTCAACCAAACTTTCTCTTATCTCTCTTTCTTACAACATTTTTAGATCCTGAATAGAAGGAAGTCTGTTAATGGTTTTTTGGTGGGTCCATCATTTTATAACAGTAAAAACAACTCAAAACTATCCTCTCTATCTGCAATTTTTTTCCCATTCAGCATGGCATGTTTGTTTATCTAGAATAACTAATTGCCATTCTTGGTCATAGCTCCTAAATTTAGACTCTTCGAAAAATATTTGACTACTTATAATAATCGTGTTCATAATCTTACTCGTGTGTACAATCTGCATGCATGCAAAGTTTTCTATATTCTTGTTCTTTCTGTGTTATATATAAATAGAGAAGTGAAATGAAAATTGGGTTATATATGTGATTCTTTAATTTCTTGTCATCCATGAAGAACACCAATAATTCTCTGATCTTTTCAATGAAGTATCAGTTTCTATCTTCCTGAGGCTTCCACATAGCATCCTTTTCGTTTTATGATGCATTATTGGGTGGCTAGTAGCTCATTCATGTAAACTATCATATATTAACAAGCAATCGTCAAGCTTAATATGCTTGGAGATGTTATCCAGAATTCACTAAATTTTGACTAATATGGTTCGATTCGGATAGGACCATAAGGGCATAAAAATTTTTTAATAATTAATTTAACGCGGTTGTATACATTAGGACTCGAACTCAAGATCTTATTTAAGCGAAAAAAAAACCTCTGTTAATTAATTCTAAGAGTTGTTGGTTGATTATCAAGTATTTTGAATTTGTAAGTTATTTGTTTTTCTTTTTAAAGCTCATAAGCCATATGAATAGATTACATTACAGCTATATATGGCAGAATTTATTAACAATAAATAAGAAGTGAAAGGGAAGAAACAGCACTATCATGCAAGTACTTCAAATCAACATCATGAGCTACACCTCAAATCACTTTTACAAGATCAGCTTCCAAATCATTAATTATTGCCATGCATGAAGATTGTGCTGACCCAAACCAATAAAGTAGAATGCACCAACATCTATCCAAGCACCCATTTTTGGCCTTGCAGATCCTATTGGTACTCCACATGCAGCTGTTTGAGGACAATTGCCTAGCTCACACAATCCAAATATAGGTGGAACAATTGCTAACACATCAAGAATCTGCTGCTCACTTTGTGCACATCTTCCCCCACCAATCTTCTCACCACAATTGTGAAAGAAAAAGTCTACTTGTTCATAAAAAAATCGCCATAATTACTCTCTTTATAACATTAAAACAAAGGGTAATATTTTATATTGTGGGCTGCGATATGAATAGTTATGTTGCCCCATAATAATACCTTTTATTTCTTAAAAGAAAACTAGTTCAATCTCTAGCTATTTCAAGAATACAATTTCCCTCTTAATTTCAAAGGAAAAAAAATTGAATTGAACTTTTTAAAAAAAAAATTTACATCAATATACAAGCAAAGCAAATAAGAAATAAAATGAATAGATTCGGATTTGGACACAAACCTAAACTGATAGAGGCCCATGAAGAAGGCGGGGGGCAGTGAGCCTATACTGATAGAAGCTCATGTCACGTGGCAACCGATATGGGACAAGCGTCACTGATTGATCCACCTGTTGGCTCATACAGCTGCTTAGCTAGGTCTCACAAACCAGCTTCTACTGACATTGCGCACACTGATTCATCTGTTACCTTTTTCGTCCACTCGCTTTGCTCGTTCACTACCCAGTTGACGATTATGGCTCTCCGTTCTCTTGCGACGAGAAACACCTTAGGCTCCGCCTACAAGGCGGCGGCGGCCGTGGCAGGAATTCGTCAATCGCGCGGATTGAAGACATTCACTCTGCCTGATCTACCTTACGACTATAGCGCTCTTGAACCTGCTATTAGCGGCGAGATAATGCAGCTGCATCACCAGAAACATCACCAGACTTACGTCACTAATTACAATAAGTCCCTTGAGACTCTTAATGAAGCTATGGAAAAAGGGGACTCTTCTACTGTCGTTAAGTTGCAGAGCGCTATCAAGTTCAATGGCGGAGGTTGATTCATTCATTTTCTTGATTAAAGATTGCTTCTTTCTTCGTAATTATGCTATTTTGAGCTCCAAATTTGTCTGCTTTAGGTTAGATTGTGCAGTTATTGACCTTTGTTTGGAACAAGAATTCAGTTTTTTTAAGGCCTTGTTTGGAACAAATCATGTCAATGCCTAAAAATTTTATCTTTTTCAGGTCACATCAACCACTCCCATTTCTGGAAGAATCTTGCACCTGTCAAAGTATGTTTGTTCTCATATTTTGGTATGTTAGCTTCTATTTTTTGTATTTCTGCATAAATCTTGATGCCTTACGCTTGACAGGAAGGAGGTGGTGAACCACCACATGGTTCCCTTGGTTGGGCTATTGATACAGATTTTGGTTCTCTGGAAAAGTTGATACAAAAAATGAATGCAGAAGGTGCTGCTCTTCAAGGATCTGGATGGGTGGTAAGTTGTTCAATTTCTTCGATTTTGAATCATGGTTTTTAACCTGTGTTACAAATGGTTTTCTCAGTCTGCATAATTTCATCAATTTGTCCTTGGCAGTGGCTTGGTGTGGACAAAGAATTCAAGAAGCTTGTGGTTGAGACCACTGCTAACCAGGTAACTTTATAATTGTTTCTTTAAAGTCAATTCGTGATGTACTTCACAGAGCAAGCTGTTCTCACTCTGCATATGTATGTACATATTGTCATATATGTGTGTTGTGTGTGTAGCACATCTCAAGTCCTAAATTTGTAATGTTAGTACGGTTCCGCAATTCTCTTTTCTCTGCATGTTCAATCTCCATTTATTGTCATTTTTTTGGGTTCTGAATTTATTTAATGCAGTACTGTTTTTGAACCTAACATGCTTCCAACTCTTGGCACAGGACCCATTGGTAACTAAAGGAGCATCTCTAGTACCATTGGTTGGTATTGATGTTTGGGAGCATGCTTACTACTTACAGGTGAACTTTTGTATTAAATTGTTCAATTTGGTTATGAGTAAGATGACTTTGTATACATGGTTTAATGTTATAGCATTGGCATTCCTTTTGATGCATTTTGATGACTTTCTAACCTTGGGACCACCGTCAGTTTGTTAGCTATCTGTTCATTTGCTCAAACTATTTCTCAGGATTCAGTTTAATGAAAAACCTTTGTTGTTTAGCGACTGTTAAAACTTGTTAAAATCTCTCCTTTATGGGCTAGAGTATCCAAGTGAAATAGTGACGAGAAGTAAATTGTCTGTGATGGCTGAAAGGTTCTAATCAGGCTTAGACTGTACTATTACCAAGGAGTAACAACTTATGACTGGTAAAATGAACTTTTAAGATTCATTTTGGGGCACTTAGATTTGAGATTAATCTAGCTTGTCTTCTTGTGCTTAAGAAGTTCTTCGAATACACAAGGCTTTCCACATTGTAGGGTCTTGTGTGCTTGCATATATGTATCAAAGTAATCATTCTGCTTTAAAAAGTTGTTCTTGTTAACATGGCTTCCTGCATACTGCATTATAGGTTAATATGTGTCCTTTACTTATATGTAGCGAAGTAACACTAAATTGTGGCCAAAGCTTGAGGCCTCAAGTTGGTTTCATTGTTCAGAAACCATATTCTAGGCCTATGAACTCCCATTTGCATACGTAGACACAATGATTGCGTGGAAGACATAAATGCACACACAAGACATGTTCTTACTGAAGTCATTCGCTGTTATTCAGCCTTTCAATTTGCTTTTCAATCTCTTAATGAATGGAAACTTTTGTGGTTTATGCTGCAGTACAAGAATGTGAAACCAGATTATCTAAAGAATATCTGGAAGGTCATAAACTGGAAGTATGCAAGTGAATTGTATGCAAAAGAATGCCCTTCAACTTAAGAGTGTTTTCCAGTTCTGCTATTGCGAGCGGCTTTGTAGCTCAGATCATGTAATAAAAATAAGCTGATGTGTTCTGTGTATTGTACAATATGGAGGTTCCCTGGCCTGCTTTACCTTCCTTCCTGACCTCTTTAATGAGGTGCTTATTGGTGGTTCATGAAACCAGAATAAGTTTTTTTTGCTCATTTGTTCTCTACTGCATCCATCACTCCATTCTCAGACTATGCATTATAACCAAACGTTAATGTGAATATCATCTGATGACAATTTGATCGAAGAAAATTATTATTATTTCAGAACAAGCCTATTGAAAGGACCATAATTCCTCTTCATTCCAGACTCCAGAAGACATGGAATTCGTTCATTCGTTGGAACTTCAAAAAACTTGACAGAAATATTTTCTTTAATCATGAAAGAATCAATGTTTCGAACATTTTTTGAGCTTGGCCTTTAATTAAACTTATCCTGACGTTTGCTGGATGGCTTAGTGCAAAGTGTGGTATCAATAGATAACGATCCTACACCTAACCATGAATTGCACAACTTTACATTAACATGGAACTCGTGTCGCCCTGTTGCAAGAACAGCATAGCAGCAGATAAATAAATAACCAGCACGATATATTATTATTATTATTATTAGGAAGCGGCAAATTCGAGCAAGTTGCATGGTAATATATATCAATAGATCATACATATAAAATATAGTAGAACAGCGTACTTCAGCTAGGGGTTCATCACAAATTGTTCTAGAAGTCCATAATCTCTTCAATTTCAGAGCTTCACATCATCACCGCAGCACTGCACAGCCATGGTGAGCTCTCCTTTCTCCTTCTATGCCCATCTCAATCTCAGAATGAGAAAAAGGTTCTTAGTTGTTTTTGGTGTTTTGATATGCATATATGTTGATGCATGCGTGCAGGCATTGAAGACATTAAGCCTCCCTGATCTCCCTTACAACTATGACGCCCTTGAGCCTTTTATTAGCAGGGAGATAATGGAAATTCATCATCAGAAACACCATCTGTCTTATGTTACTAAGTACAATAAGTCTCTCGAGCTTCTCCACCAGGCTGTTCAAAATGGTGACTCTTCCTCTGTAGTCAAGTTGCAGAGCTCCATCAGGTTCAACGGTGGAGGTCATATCAACCACTCCATTTTCTGGAAGAATCTTGCCCCTGTCAATGTAAGTTTTATTTTTTATTTTTTGTAACTCTTGTATTGTTGTTTAGTTCCTTTTTTTTTTTAATGCTTTATGCATGACAGGAAGGAGGTGGTGAACCCCCAGTTGGAGCACTTGCTTCAGCTATTATCACAGAGTTTGGTTCCCTGGAAAAGTTGGTGCAGAAAATGAATGCAGAAGGTGCTGGTGTCCAAGGATCTGGATGGGTGGTAAGCAGTTCATTTTGTTCAATTATAGATAATATATGACCTTCAAATTTGTGTCTTTTCATTTTTTTTTTTTTTTTTGATCTTGCAGTGGCTCGCCTTGGACAAAGAATCTTGCAAGCTTGCTGTTGAGACCACTCAGAACCAGGTAACTTCTTCAATTATTGCTGTAAAGTTTACTCAAGAAGCTCTACAAGTCACTATAGGGTGTTTTTAGAGGTGGGGTTTATCTTGGTACGTGAACATGAATCTTATGTTGGACTATTTTGGGTCCTTGATTATAAAATATTTTTGGAATATGGACAGAAATTAGTGTGCTTGTGATCCTTGTCACAGGACCCGTTGGTAACTGTAGGAGCAGCTTTAGTTCCTTTGCTTGGTATTGATGTTTGGGAGCATGCTTACTACTTGCAGGTGAACTTTTTGTTTTTTGAATTCTTCAAGTTGTTTTTTTTTTAAAGCTCCACTCAAATTTCATTTCTAATGAGGTAATCGCCTTCAGGATTTTTTTTAGTTATTGCGTTGTTTGCTCTAAATTGTTTCATCTGATCCAGTTCTATGAAATGAATTTCGTTGTCACGCAACAAGACTTTTGGAAAGCCTTCCTTTATGAGAATGAAATTTTCTTGAGTGATTTAGTGACAAGAACTAAATTATGATGGCTCTAATCGTGCCTATACTATATTATTCTTGAGGAATAATGGTTTTACTAGTGAAATGAGTTATGTATATTCATTTGTGGATCAGTTGGATTTGGAATCAAATATCTTAGCTTGTGCATATCTATGTTCTTAGCAAGGGTCTATCAAAGGCACAAGTTAAGGCTTCGTGCACTGTAGGTTCTAGTATGGGCTCTGCTTATATAGCAATGAAATGGTAGATTGCTGCCAAAACTTGAGACCAGGCAGTAATTGATACTTTACTTATTTACTAATGTTATGCCAGACTGCTGCCACAGCTTGAGACTATTAATTGATTTTATGGTATCAGAAAGTATACATCTTCTTGGTGATGGTGAACATCTACATAACATCCTGAGATTACCAGGAGATTTCAGCCACCTATACATGTGTTCCTATACTTATTTATTCTGTTGGATTTGGGCTCTCTCTCTCTGTCTTTATCATATTTTGTTTTGTTTTGAGCTTGCTCATTCTCTCTGTCCAATTATAAATTCAACTGCATTTTGAATATCTTGTGTAGTTCTCAGAAGCTGTTTCGTTTCTTTTTGATATTGCAGTACAAGAACTCAAAATCTGATTATCTAAAGAACATATGGAGTGTCATGAATTGGAAGTATGCAAGTGCAGTGTACGAGAAAGAATGCCAAGCTTAAAGACTGCTGCTTCCTCTTCTATCATGGTATCGAGCAGTTTTGTGGCCCAGATTGAAGTATAAAACTAAATGGTGTTTTGTTGTATTTTGAGATATGGGGTTAATGGGATGAAAATACAGTGTTGATGTATTGTAAATATGTATGTCCCCTCTTTTTACCGTGGCCAGTTTGTGAAAAGTAGAACAACGATGTTGTTGTATTATATTCCATGTTGAAGTATGTAATAAAATGCTGTGTTTATGTATTGTAATATGCATGTTACTAAAGGTACTGGGAGGGCTTTGCCTTCGGCTTATCCGGTTATTAGTCGAAATTCTGGCTACCGAATACTTAGGTAGAAAAAAAAGCCAGCTTTGCGGCTGAGTAATGGGTCTATTTGGCTCGATCCGGATAAGGTGAAGCCAGCTACGCTATGGTGAGCACTTCTCACCGTACTCAATGAAACACATTATTTGACTTTTTGTAAATAATTTTTGGGAGGATCATGAATCTTATGTACAATTTAAAAGGGAGTAAACAAAAATATTACTTCAGTACTCGAGGGTAAATGTTTTATGCTTTGCTTGATATGTAGCTAACAAAATGTTTGACCAAAACAAAAAATGACAAAATGAAATATTAGTACATATCATGTTAAAACAAATAGTACATGTTAACATATATAGTACAACGTACTTCACTTAACAACTTTATCACAAAAATTGTCCTAAAAGTCCATAATCTCTTCAATTCCAGAGGTTCACATCATCACTTCAGCGTTGCACAGCCATGGTGAGCTCTCCTTTTTCCTTTTATCCCCATCTCAATCTCAAAAAAAAAAAAAAAAAAGTATACTTTATTTTTTTGGGGTTTTTTGATATCCATATATGTATTGATGCATGCAGGCATTGAAGACTTTGACTCTTCCTGATCTCCCTTACAACTATGACGCCCTTGAGCCTTTTATTAGCGGCGAGATAATGCAAATTCATCACCAGAAGCACCATCTGGCTTATGTTACCAATTACAATAAGTCTCTGGAGCTTCTCCATGAGGCTATTCAAAATGGTGACTCTTCCTCTGTGGTCAAGTTGCAGAACTCCATCAAGTTCAATGGTGGAGGTCATATCAACCACTCCATTTTCTGGAAGAATCTAGCCCCTGTCCATGTAAGTTTTAACTTTTAATTCTTCTGTTGGTGTTTGATTAGCTTCCTGTTTTGCTGATCCCTGCCTAATATGCTGCTTTATGCATGACAGGAAGGAGGTGGTCAACCCCCACAAGGTGTACTTGCTTCAGCTATTATCTCAGAATTTGGTTCTCTGGAAAAGTTGATACAAAAAATGAATACAGAAGGTGCTGCTGTCCAAGGATCTGGATGGGTGGTAAGATGTTCATTTTGTTCAATTTTAGATAATATATGATTTTCAAACTTCTATCCTTTCAAAAAAAATTTTGATCTTGCAGTGGCTTGGCCTGGACAAAGAATCCGAGAAGCTTGTTGTTGAGACCACTCCAAACCAGGTAACTTCTAAATTATTGCTGTAAAGTTGACTCAAGAAGCTCTACAAGTCATTTATCGGGTGTTTTCAGAGATGAGTTTTGTAGTGCTGCATGAACATGAATCTTATGTTTGACTTTTTATTTTTATTTTTTTGGGAATTTGGACATAACTGTGGTTGTGGTTCTTTTCATAGGATACACTGGTAACTAAAGGATCATCGTTAGTTCCTTTGCTTGGTATTGATGTTTGGGAGCATGCTTACTACTTACAGGTGAACTTACTGTTTTTTTGAATTCTTCAGTTTGGTTTCATTTCTAATGAGGTAATGGCCTTCAGGATTTTTTAACTATTCAATTGTTTTATCTGATTCAGTTTTATGAGAATGACATCGTTTTGAGTGACTTAGTGACAAGAACGAAATTATGATGGCTCTAAATCTTGCCTATTCTATACCATTCTCAAGAAATAATGGCTTTACTTGTAAAATGAGCTATTTGTGTTCATTTTGGACCAATTAGATTTGAAATTAAAAATCTTTTCTTGTGTATATCCATGTTCTTAACAAGGGTCTTCTGATGCACGAGACAGGGCTTCCTGCAGTTTAGGTTCTTGTATGTGCTTTGTTAATATAGCAATGAAATGCTAGATTGCTGCCAAAACTTGAGAGCAGGCGGTGATTGATGATTTGATTATTTAGCATGGCAATGTTATGCTAGATTGCTGCCACAGCTTGAGACTATTAATTGATTTCATTGTTCAGAAAGCATATATCTTCCTGGCCTATAGTGAACATCTACATAACATGCTGAGGTTACTGGTAGATTGCAGCAATGCAAACTTCTAATTTTACAAATGTGTTCCTTTACTAATAGTTCTACAGTTGGATTTGGTTAAGTACTATCTCGCTCGCATATTTTGTTTTTCCTCCGTGTGGATGTATACGTATATGATTTGCATGGACGTATACATCCTGTCTAACCAATTACAACTTCAAGTGCATTCTGAAAATCTTCTATACTAACTTGGAAATTTCTTCTCTTTTTTAATGTTGCAGTACAAGAATGTGAGACCCGATTACCTAAAGAACATATGGAATGTAATGAATTGGAAGTATGCAAGTGAAGTGTACGAGAATGAATGCCGTTCATCTTAAAGGGTGCATCTTCCTCTTGAAGTATAACATGAAATGGTGTGTTGTTGTATCTTCAAGCATGATGGAATAAAATGGAATTGGAGGTCCAGGTCCCCTCTTCATGGCCTCTCCCTTGAGCTGTTGTTTAGTGTTTGCTATGGTATCCGGTTTATGAAAAGCAGGACAATGATGCTGTATTGCATCCTATGATGATGTATGAAATAAAATGATGTGTCCATGCACTAGTGAATATTCATGTTCCTCTTTGTATCTCTATATATATCAGGAATTTTTGTATGTGCATAGTGTATACATCACTATGAATGGTTGATTTTGGAAGAATTTTCTATCAAAATCAAGAATATTCATGTTCACTCAATTACAACCAATATAGGTTTAAGGTGTTCAATATTGAAATGTGTTGAGGAGAAAATGATAGAAAAACAGGTGGAATTGAAAGGCATACGTAAATAATCAGTCAAATGTTGTTGAATAGTTAAAAAGAGTACTTATTTGCCCGCGAAAAAGTGATAAAGCGGTAATTTTTTTGCTAAAATGTATGGTTTGAATTTTATTATTGTTGATTTAAAAATGAGGATTATTTTACCGATAATAGTTGAGATTAATTGGTAGAGGCCGAACTGAATTAGTCAAAGTTCAGTGTTGTTTATTAAAAAAATTATTATTACACTCAACTATCACAAATAAGTTAAAATCTCTCAATTTTCATTGTTTTCATTTTTTGGTTCCTTCCTCAATTTTTAGTCCAAAATTTTTCAGCTATAACACTCTAAAGCACCACAAACATTTTTTTTGTTACATCACATTTCTATTCTAAGCTTTTTGAAGATACACATTATTTATTTTATATTATTTTATAGATCTAATAACTTTGTCTCCGAAGCCTGATCCAGTGACCAGACTGTTGGGCGGTAAGACTGTGGGTCTCAAATTCGAGACGCATGCCCTCTATTTATATAAAATTTATTTTTGAAGATACACACATTTACTTATCTTTTAGGTTTAATGATTTTTCGTTATGATATGCAAGGAGGATTATAAATGTTTTTTTAGTCAATAAAATATATCTAGACAAGGTTTAAGCATATAGGTATTAAATATATAGTAAAAAAATTTTAACAAATAATTTAATATAATTATATATACTAAAACTCAAATTTAAAATTTCATTTAAATAAGAATAACTAGTGTCGATTTATCAAAACCCTGTTGATTACAAGAATTTTACTTTAGTAGCATTCATCATATCATTGAGGACAGTGGGTGCCATTGAAAGTTAAACAAAATAATAGGGGCATAACTACAAATACGAAAAAGCTAAAGACTATATTTATCAATTACCTTCACTATAAAATTCTCATCAACCATAAAAATCCATTTCGTTTTCTCGCCCAAAACCCTAGCAGCACTTCCAGCAGCCGTCGAGCTCTTAGCAGCTTCACAAGCACCACCGTATCACCATCAACCATGGTGAGAGCTACGTGGATCTGTTTCTCTTCTCTTTTATTTAATCCCCAATCTCAATCTACAAAATAAAGAAACATCATAACAAAGTTTTGATCTTTCTGTGATTTTTCTTTTTTGAATTTGACAGACGTTCAAGCGCAGGAACGGCGGCCGGAACAAACACGGCCGTGGTCATGTGAAGTTCATTCGCTGCTCTAACTGCGGTAAATGCTGCCCCAAGGTATTAATCAATAGCAATTTTACATCACTTCATTTATTCATTTGGAAGCTGAATTTTGTTTGCAAGCCCTAATTTTTGTGCTTTTCGATTTTGATTTATTCGGGGAAATCTTGAAAATAAAAGGACAAAGCTATTAAGAGATTTCTTGTGAGGAACATTGTTGAGCAAGCTGCTGTTAGGGACGTTCAGGATTCATGCGTTTATGATGGTATTTAGTTGATTTCACTGTCTGATTAGTGTAGTTCTACAGTTTATGTTTGTGGTAGAAGATAAAGGTTGGATTTTTATTGTTTGATTTGTTTTAGGATATGTTCTTCCAAAGCTATATGTGAAGATGCAGTATTGTGTTTCATGTGCTATTCACTCTAGAGTTGTCAGGGTTCGCTCACGCACGAACCGCAGGAACCGTGAGCCTCCACAGAGATTCATCAGGCGCAGGGTAAATATTCTTTTGTATCTTATAATTGGATTGCAATTATAATTTGCTAATTATTGCTGTTTTAGTATCGTAATTTTTTTGTTTCCTGTTTATGGCTTGAAATGCTTATTTCTATTTTCCGTTTCTGTTGAATGTTATTGTGGAATATCATTTGTGTGTGAAAGCTTTATTGTTTTTAACCTCTATCTCCTTATTGGACAATAATTGATTTCTCGTATTTAAACTTGGCTAAATTTATTACAAAAGTTGACGGTACGTTCATGCTTTTGCCTCATGATTTGATTGTTTATTTAGTCTTTCATGTGCAGCTGAGTCTTGATATATTTATATGCAAAGGAAAATAATATTCGTATTATATAGCTAGCTACATCATCTTAGCATATTTACACTAGTAGGCTGCAGTTCTGGTGTGTTATCTCAAAATTCAAATTAGATTATTTCTATCATTATTTGTAACCTAAAGTGCATTGTTCTTATGTTGTGTTTGATAGTTTGGAAATTGTAGAAATGAATTTTCAATTGTTGTTTTTATTGGTGTTCAATGATTTGTGAATAATGTGCATGGCCCTTTGTAGTTTGAGTGTGTCCATTTCTTCATAACATTTATTTGTTATATTTCTGGTATTTATCTTAGGATGACCTGCCAAAGCCCGGACAGCCCGGTCAGATTGGTCAAGGGATCCGTCCTGCAGTGGCTGGTGTTGCTGCTCGAGCCTAAGCCATTCAATTTATTCTGTTTGCATTTTTGTTTTCAAGTTGCTACTGAAATCTTCGGAGGATTGCTTTAATATTTTCACTCTATGAACTTTTAAGGGTTATGTATGTTGAAGATTGAAGGCAGATTTTGATCAATGGGAATGCTTATTGAAATTACATGATATATATTGTTGGCATACGCATCCAAAATTTTACAGGTGTTTTGATGCATGAATGACTATGTTATGTTATTTTTCCCTTGTCCTTCGATCCAATATTTGCACCTTTTTTTTATTCCTTGGCTAGAATGCCTTTATCTTTCAGGAGTCGGTGACTCGGATCTGATATAGAGACTGAATTTGGTCCCCTACTAAACAAATTTTAAAATTGAAAATCATTAATCAAAATGATTCTTATAGGCTTCAACTCTCCTTGATTTGTAAAGTCAAGGAAGGTGCTCGGTGATGGACTCAATTGCTTAGAAGAGTAGCCCAAGAGGAGATTTAAGTTATTGACTTGTGTCAATAGGTCGGTATGAGATATGGTAATGAAATTTTTTGACTTGTGTTTTTAATTTGACAATTCATTGCTTGTAGTCCTTGCACGTCTTGAAAAATTTTGCTGTTTTGCACTTCCGAGAATGGAAACTTCAGTTTTCATTTCAGAAAACTGAAGCAATACAAGGCTGCACACAAACGCAGCAAACATATATAGGACTTGCTCTAAAGTCCTTTTCATCGTGATTGGGGTTACTATGTCAGCAACCTCTACACTTATAAAAACAAACCAAACAAGATCATGAAGCTCCAGATGCTCTTTGGTCTGGAAGAATTAAGGACAAGGTACTTCCCAGGCTCATCAATTCTTCTTCCTCTGAGTCAAGACTCCTACCATTATATAATAAAATGTACCAGAAGAACTCAAATCTTCGGGGACTTAGAAGAAGAATTTCGTCGAACAGGTGGTGAGCATACAAGACCAACCGGACTGGCTTCGGTTGTCCGCCCCCTGCAGTGTCGCTTCATCGGACTGAGAGCCTGATCTGGATCGGCCTATGGAAACTTCATTACCGGACCATATTGGGGAACCGGCCTTGTTCTCTGCTTCACCCGTGATGAGCAAAACACTATACATCCAACAAAGATTACATATTTATTTGTAATATAGTAGAAAAACAAAGGAAAGAGGAAATAAATAGAGTGGTTTAGGCCAACACAAAAAGATCACAAGCTTCTGGAGAAAACCAGAAGAGGAAAAGAGAGAACTTTCTCTCACTAAAAAACTCACCCACGGGAGCACGCTGTTTTGCACTCTCGCCATCAGAATAGAAGTAGCTTTTAATTTCTTTTCCCGTATGGAGTGAGGAACGGTTGTTAATTTGCATTCCCTTGTGCACTTAATTACCAGAAACGGAAATATTACAATCAAATCAGCAGATAATAGGATCTCTAGAGAATTAGAAAGATCACACATCCGACTTCTCTCTTTGTTGCATGTACTCTATATTGTGCTTTTATCCCTAATGCATGGGGCTTCTAATAAAGAATTTTTGTGGCTATTGAGATTAGAAGCAGAAGATGAAGACAAACGAGTTGTTGGGTCAAGAGCCAATTTCCATTTGCTTGAAGGAATTCCAATTTAAAGACCCCCATTTTCATGATGAAGCCGTGTTAATAAAAATGGGAATTGAATATAAGAAAGTCAGGGATGAAATTGTTTTCCATTTTCAGGTGCTGCAAAATCAGAACTTTCTCAAATGAAAATGAAAAAGAAGATGGAAGTTCTCTTTGGTGTGTCATCCGAGTGCTCAGAATTAGGCAAAGCTGACTCAAAATTCGATCATAATTGAGAAAATGTGGTTAGCAGAAGCGCTCTCTAGGCATTGTCGCTTTAGTGTGTCATCTATATAATTTTACCCGATGGCATTGGCAAAATGTGTACAAGTCAATAGAGAATTTACGAAGAAGATGGCTAAAGGAGCAATTCACCCTCTAAATTGAGTTGCGATGGTCAACTAACTCAAAAATTAATTTTTTGGCCAATTGTCTCACAAACTTGGTAAATATGGCCAACTAGCATAGATTAGTTTTTCAAAAAAGTTCAATTCAATTCAAAAGAACTTTTTTTTAACTAATTCACCCCAAAACTTTTATACATTTACTAATTAGGACCAATTTATTAAATTTTAAAACATGTAAAACATGATTTAGTAAAAATTAAATTTAAAATTTTTATTTTTTAGGAATTAATATTCAATTTAAAAAATAAATTGAAAAATAAAATATAGAACAAATATAATTAATTTTCAAATTTTTTACCTAGATTTAAATTAAAATGATTATTTTTAAAATTAAAAACTAAGAAATTAAGTTGCTTCTATTTAACTTTTCAATTATGATCAAATAGTGCTCACGAATATAGCAAATATTGTTTTTGAAATTTTTAATTTTAAAAAATTTTAATTTAATTTTAAATCATATATTCACTTATTTGAGAAAAAGATTGTAAAAATTCTTAATTTAAAAAATTTAACAATTTAATTTTTAAAATTATGTGCCTTACATATTTCTAAGATTGATATAAACCGAACCAAATTAATAATTTATAAAATATTTTTGATTAATTAATTAAAAATAGTTATTTTCAGTAAATTTAATTTTTTTATTTTATCATAAAAAACACTCATCATTCACACTTTCTATGTGCATAGGTTGCATCATTATTTTTTTAATTGAATTTACTAAAAATAGTTATATATTAGTGATTAAGTTCAATTTATATCAATTTCAAAAATATATAAGATACAACATTTTATTAATTAACTTTTAAAAAAATTAAATAAGAATTTTTCTTATTTTTCTCTATTTATTTATATATATTTAAAATTTTAATGTTCTTAATCTCTTACTTTTACCCATAATTTTTTATATCTCTTAATATCTATTATTGAAAATTAAAAATTAAAAATAATTGTAATTTTTATTTTATTTTTAGTGCAAAAAATAGAAGTTAAGTAGATGATGCAATTTAATTTTTTAGTTTAAAATAATTGATAACTTTAATTTGATTTCTAGTAAAAAAAAATAAAAAAAAATTATATTTTTATTTTTTAATTTTTCTATTTTTAATATGGATATATGATTTAAATTAAACTAAATTGAAAATTGAAAAATTAAAATTTTAAAATAATATTGTATGGTTTACCTAAACTGAAAATTCTTTATGTTCTCGATCTTTTATTTTGAATCAAATATTTTTTTATATGTCTTAACACCAATAATTATTTTATTATATATATGAGCACTATTTAACTGTAGTTAAAAATTTAAATAGATGCAACTTAATTTTTTACTTTTTAATTTTAGAAAATAATATATCATTTTAATTTAAATTTATGTAAAATTTTAAAATTATATTTTCCTATATTTAAAATTTTTTCATTTATTGTTTAAATAGAATATTAATTCTTGAAAAATACAAAATTTAAATTTTTACCAATTCAAATCTTGCCTATTTTAAAATATGAAAAATTGGATCTAATTAGGTAACGTATAAAATTTTTTGGGGTGAATTAGTTAAAATTATTGTTTTGGACTGAATTAAATATTTCTAAGAAGCTCATATGGACTAATTGGCCAAAATTATCAAGTTGATGGGATAATTAGCCAGAAGGTTAATTTCTAAACTAATTGACCATTGCGTCCAAGTGCAGAGGGCAAATTGCTACTTTAGCCCGAGGAAGATATTGGTTTACTTATACAATAACATATACAATAATTTTGTCCGTAACACGTGAACATTTTACATTCTATAATCCATAAGAAGATACACTGAGATTTTGGGAAGCGCAAAGCAACAAACTAAGCAAATAATACCTAATTAACCAAAAATTCAAAACGGAGCTTTAGTTTTGCAATCTTTATGCCTAACAACACCTCAAACAATCTTAAAGCCTACTAGTAGTAAGCAAGTTAAGAAACAAACTATGACTCAAGTCAGATCAACAACAAATAGACTGAAATCAAAATGAAACAAAAAGAAAATGTAACATTTTGGATAAAAAGACAACACCTAAATTTGAATATAGTGAAAAAAATGCAATCAAAACGTGCCAAAATAAAATTTCTTCCACAGTCACATATCCTTTTGCTTTCTAAAAATGGTCGTTTTATATGTTTTAGAAACATATAATATAATTTTAAAATAGCAACAAATTTAAATCTATAATTATATTACCTTGGGATCTGGGTTTGAATAAATAGTAAGACTATAGTATTCCTAGATCCAACTGGGCAATCCGGGGCACCCAACTTCCTGTTTGTATAGAAAAATTAAAAAAAATAATAGCTTGAATATAAGATCAACTCAAAAGACAATTAAAACTATATTCTCAAAAATACCAAGGAATATACACTAAAATATTATCAAACAATATTAATCACTTCTAAAAAAAAGTGAAGAGCTAGATAAACACATACAAAGGAAAACCAATACGACTTTGCAATTGAACAAGACACAAGTGTAAGGTCTAATACCTTGATCACTAAAATGAAGTTCCTATATCTTAATTATTATATATACTTATTTTGTTTATTTATTATCAGTATAATCCAAATATTCTATAAGATGTTAATTTGTTGTATACTTACAAGATAATAGTACCTAAGAACATCTTTCAAGATCAATTTTGGATTAGTACCTTTGAAAGGTTTGATATCCAATAGCTTTGATATTAATGGCTGGATCTACTATTACCTAGACAGTAGTAAAAAATACACCCCATTGATCACATATCAAAGGAATAGGAATATGTGTCAGACCAAAAGTACCTCAAGAGCCATATAAGTTAATGTGCCATTATGCAAACTTCATTTAAAAATAATAGGGTGATGGTCTTCTATTGACCTACAAAGTTTTTCCAAAGTGATTGGATAAAAATTCATAATAAGACATTCAATGTTATCGAACAAAAAGAAAAGACATTAGGAAACAAGTTCAACTATATAGTAATTTGTTTGTGTATGCCTTGCAATATTTTGATGTCAAAGATCCCTTGCAATGTGTGTCTCGCTAGACAAGTTTTTAGTAATCTTTAAACCGAATTCTAGCTTCAAGCCAATCTTTCTTTTTCTTGTTAAACATGGCCATATATATTCGAGATACCAATTAAATACCAAAAATATAATGCGTGTTTGAGACAATGATCACCATGAAAACTTTGTGTTGCAACAATGATTCGCTTCTCTAGATTCACTTCCAATATCAATTGCTCTAAGGCTAAAGCAATAGTCTTTCGCTTCTATGGATTTACTTCTAATATTTTCTTTAAAAAAAACTTAAATTGACAAAAGACCCTACAATGAAGAAAAACATAATCAAATATATCAATTTCTAAGATTAGATTTATATTTATCTAACTTTATTTTTTAAAAGGTTGTTTTAAAAACATTCAATATAATTGGAAACATAACTTACAACTTAAAAAATGTAACTCTATTATTAGATTCATGCAAATAGGCAATTCCCATATATGAGGATGAGTTTGATGATTTAGAATACTCATTTTCCTATTTATATGAAAATATTAAAAAAATAATAGTATGAACAAATAGAAAATATAAAAAATAATAGTATAAATGATTGCAACAATCAGATTTACCCTGTGATATGAATCATTTCCTTGACATTATTGAATCGGGCAATGCAAGGGGTAAGGGAGATTATATAGTGAGGTATGTAGACGTCCTTTCTTTTTATAAAATGAGATAATTTTTCTCATATAGCAGTGATAAGAGGAAAGTTCATCGGCTAGTAAAAAATCGTATTAGATACGAAATTGCACTTAAGAATTTAGGTGGCTATGGTTGGGAAAGGAAAGTCAATGATAGGTCCCTTGGCCCAATTTATGACACTTACAAAGGTGGAAGGTATCATTATCCACCAAATTCCGTGCAAGAAAGTGAAAGACTAGTTAACTATTGGCGGAATTTGGACAAGAACATAGATAAACAATATGTTAAATATGCTGGTGCTCAGTATATGAACTATTCAAGATTTACAGACGTGGAAATTGATGCAATGATTATGCATATTTTCGGTGAAGAAATTGTGAAGTTCTAAAATTTGCAATGGGATGAAGGTGTTCTGTTGCACTTTCATGGTATTTAATGGTTTTATTTTTGTTTATTGAGAGATTTAAACTCTTGTAATGTGTTGGTTTTTTCAAAAAAAAAAAAAAATTAAGAACAAAAATAATTAAAAGCAATTGATAATAACCAATTGTTAATTTTTTAACTATAATCCACCATGATAACAAAAATTTAATAACTGACAATATTTCATAGACTTTCATGTTATAATAGGTCAATGATATATTATTATTTTCAGTCGTAATAGGTCAAATACATATATTACTATTTCTAGTCCTAATAGGTCAATGTAAAATATGTGAAAAAATGCTTGTTCACAAGGTATAAATCATAATTAATACATTTAAAATTTTTGTAAAATGCCAAGTGGCATTATAATTTATGAAAAAAAGAAGAGTTATCTCTATATGCATGATCCAAACTCCACTTTATGTTACACTTCAAATTCATTTATCTTGTACGTATACATTAAAAAAATTTCAGTTAAAAAACATAAATTAACAAAATAACTTTGGTATAAAAATTCAACAGATAATTGAACTATTAGCATTCTCATTCTCCTAGTTTTTGATATTACAAAAAAAAGCAGAGTTTTAAATATTCCACAAAGAATAGAAAATTAAATAAACAAATCATAATTTTCGTGCATTGATAATTGAATCATTATGCTAATTACAAAAGTTGATGGATCTATTAAAGCAATCTAACTTATTGAGTACAAGTGAGGATAAACTTTAAAGGAAATCAAACTGTTCGAGTTCCCAACAACTTTTTATGAGTTTATGTTACTGCACAAGAAAGTTACAATATCTCATTAGTTGATCACGTAATAAATATTTTAGTACCATTGACATAAAAACAAAACAAAATTGTTTTTAAACACTTGAATATATATGTATGTAGAGTCTCTACATACATATTATAATTTAATTTAAATTATTTCACCATAAAAATATATAATTTTAATACTATAAATAAATATAACTATGACACTACTAAATATAACTACTACAAAACTATATAGTTTTTAGCAAAAAAAAAAAAAAAAAAAATTTAACGACCATAGAATGACGGTTTTATATTGACCTACAATGTTTTTTTCAAAGTGATTGGATAAAAATTCAAAATAAGACACAATATTTTTTAAATAAAAAGAAAAGACATTATGTACTAATTTGTTTGTGCATACCTTGCAATATTTTGATGTGAGATATCCCTTGCAATGGGTATCTCACTAGATAAGATTTAAGTAATCTTTAAATTGGATTAAACCAATCTTTCTTTTTCTTGTTAAATATGCCATATATATTCGAGACACCAATTAAGTTCCAAAATATAATGTGTGTTGGAAAAAACGATAATCATGAAAAATTTGTGCCCTAAGGCTTGAGCAACAATGATTCACTTCTCTAGATTCATTTTCAATGTCACGTGTTCTAAGACTGGAGCAATAGTCATTTGCTTCTATGGATTTACTTTTAATATCTTCTTTAAAAAAAATTAAATTTGCAAAAGACCATATAATGAAGAAAAAATATAATCAAATATATCAATTTCGAAGATTAGATCCACATTTATCTAGCTTTATTTTTTTAAAGATTGTTTTAAAAACGTTCAATATAATTGAAAACATAACTTACAACTTAAAAATGTAAATCTATTATTAGATTCGTGCAAATATGCAATTCCCATATATGAGGCTGATTTTGATGATTTAGAATACTCATTTTCCTACTTATATGAAAATATTAAAAAAATTCTAGTATGAAAAAATATAAAATATTAAAAAATAATAGTATGAATGATTGCAACAATTAGATTTACCTTGTGATATCAATCATTTCCTTGACATTCTTGAATCGGGCAATGGAAGGGGTAAGGAAGATTATCTAGTGAGGCATGTAGTCGTCCTTCCTTCTTAGGAGACGATTTTTCTCGGATAACAGTGATAGAAGGAAAAATCATCGGCTAGTAAAAAATCATATTAGATACGAAATTGCACTTAAGAATTTAGGTGGCAATGGTTGGGAAAGGAAAGTCAATGATAGGTCCATTGGCCCAATTTATAACACTTACAAAGGTGGAAGGTATCATTATCCACTAAATTTAGTGCAAGAAAGTGAAAATGTATCATTATCCACCAAATTTAGTGCAAGAAAGTGAAAGATTAGTTAACTATTGGCGAAATTTGGACATGAACATAGATAAACAGTATGTTAAATATGCTAGTGCTCAATATATGAACTATTCAAGATTTACAGACGTGGAAATTGTTGCAATGATTATGCATATTTTCGGTGAAGAAATTGTGAAGTTCCAAAATATGCTATGGAATGAAGGTGTTCTGTTGCACTTTCATGGTATTTAATGGTTTTATTTTTGTTTATTGAGAGATTTAAACTCTTATAAAAGTAATTGTATTGTTTTTTCAAAAAAAAAAAAAAACTAAGAACAAAAATAATTAAAAATAATTGATAATAACCAATTGCTAATTTTTTTAAACTATAATCCACCATGATAACAAAAATTTAATAACTGACAATATTTCATATACTTTCATGTTATAATAGGTTAATGATATATTTTTATTTCTGGTCGTAATAGGTCAAATACATATATTACTATTTCTAGTCATAATAGGTCAATGTAAAATATGTGAAAAAACATATATGTTCGCAAGGTATAAATCATAATAAATACATATAAATTTTTTGTAAAATGCCAAGTGACATTAGAATTTATGAAAAAAAAAGAGTTATCTCCATACGCACGATCCAAACTCCACTTTATGTTATACTTGAAAATTCATTTATCTTGTAAGTACACATAAAAAAATTTCAATTAAAAAAAATAAATTAATAAAATAACTTTGGTATTAAAAATTCAACAGGTAATTGAACTATTAACATCTCATTTTCCTACTTTTTGATATTGCAAAAAAAAAAAGAGTTTTAAATATTTCACAAAGAATAGAATATTAGATAAACAAATTATAATTTTCGTGCATTAATAATTGAATCATTATGCTAAGGAATAACAACACGTTAGTCCTCAAAGATATTACATTTTACAATTAAGTCCTAAATGAAAAAATTTTACAATCAAGTTCTAAAACTAATTAAAAAACATCACATTAGTCCTAATCTGTCAAACCTAATAGAAAATGATGACATGTCAGTCATCTTACATTTCTTCTTAATACACTTGATGACCAAAAATTCATAACAACTCACCACTTAACCACCATCTCTCTTCCACTAGACCCCTCATTCTCTTCTTCCTCAAAAACCTTATCACTAGCTAACCCAATTCATCAAGAAAATGAATTATTGTTGAAGTCATTCACAAGTGGGAGGATAATATAAACTATAGTGCGTCATGGTCATCACTCACATAACCACCACTACTCCCACCCAACAACCAGCCGTGCCACCTCTTCCTTGATTTTGTCTCTACCCACCTCTTCCTCTTAAAAAATTGTGGTATGTTAAGCCCTTGGTGAATGATGATAAAGAATCAATTACATTTGCTAGGAATGGTCTTAAGCTTCTTAACAAGGGCTTGTTCACTCCAAAGTAACAGTGCTCAACCCATTGCAATGGAATTTTTCTAAGTTTCAATCAGAAAAAATGATAATATGTGGGCATTTTAGAATTTGCAACTATTTTTTTTTTATGAAAATACTTATCAAACATTTCAAGTATCATAAATTTTATCTCAAATTTCTACAACGTTATTAATTCATAATTCAAAATTCAATTCCTGAGTTGAATTTCATGAGCCAGAAGAAGTGAAAATAGAATAAAATAAAATGAAAAACTTCTTCTCATTACTGATGACCATATTGAAAACTAGACCCCTTAGAAGCATGTATGTTCGTTAATTGCCTTGTTAAGCTACCAAACTCCCTATGCAACTAGATATTGATTCCTTCCTCAACATACATTCTAACTCCAACTCCAATAACGATCGCACCACCGTCCCTTGTACGGTTGACAAAATCCTCAATGTCTCTTTCTATTCCTCCATTATTATTAAAAAACCACCAGTTCCATCTCCCATAAAGCAATGTTGTTTCTAAAGGCTCAACTGAATCCCTTAATCGCACTCAATCTGACCAAACATGACTCCATTCCTTTACTAGAGTTAAGTTCGACAAGTTTGTAGGTTGAACAAGTGCAAGCTTGTCAGATAACCCTTGGAAAAAGCAGGAAGCAACTTTTTGAAATGATGTCCCAAAGATAAGGGCACTAGCTCTCAACTCAGATAGCAATGCAAAAACATGTGTTTTGTCACAACAAGCCACAGCTTCAGCACAAGCAATGAGTTGTTGAACTAGTTTCATCCTATCAATGCCTTCTTCTTCCTTGGCTTCATTATTTTCGCTTACCATTAAAACTGCAGCTGCTTCTTCCATAGCCTTAATTGCTAAGTATCTTTCTGTATAAGCCTATACATAATCTTTGAACTGGAGTCTTGGCAAGCTACTGCTATTACTAGTCCCACTATTGCTACTAGTAGCATAACATCTAGTACTATTTTGAATTGATTCGATAGCAAATGGTCCTTGCTTTACCCTCTTGCGGCTTCTTGTTCCATCTGAATGAAAACTTGTAGGACGACTATTCTTCAATAAGGAAATATATGGGATGGAATAGCAGAGGTTAAGATCAAGGCCAAAAGAGGTCTTGTAACTTTCATCACTTCTGCAGAATTCAGATTTCATGTAAAAAGCAGAAGGCATTATTTCTTATTCTACTAAATCAAACATTTATACAATGACTGAATCCTGAACTGACACATTTCCTATGCAACCGATATTTATAACTTGCTGATGTAGTCCGCAAGTGTTAATGAAACACCGTGATTCAGAGAGTAGACAATGGCCGGTATTGGGGAGTTCGGAGGCCATGTAAGGTGACCAACCAGAGGGAGGAAATGGAGAAGGGTCTGAGAGAGTGAGTGTTTGAGTGCAAGGAAGATTGTTGAGTTAAAAATAACAGAATTTGAGTTAGTGAGTTTGTAGAAGAAGAGATTCTCAGTTGGAGGGAATTTGGGCCATTTTATATCATAAAAGGTAAGAGGGAAAGATGATTTGGTGGCTGATTGCAGTGATCGGTTGGTTGCCGGAGCAACCTTGTAGGTCTTCAATATTTTTACTGAGTTGGTTGATTCCATATTGAGAAGGTGGGAGAATGTTTTTGAGCTTGTTACTGTATCAAGGTTTTATTTCTTTTGCTGCCTATTATGTTATGAGAGCAAATCAAGGAGAGTTCCTCCTCCTTCATCTTCCTCTTCAAGATCGTTATTGTCTCTTTTTGGTGGTATCAAATCAAATGCGAGGCCAGTTGCTGCTCTTACGGTTGCTACTGCGACGTCCATCGATTACCACATCCATGCTGCTGCTACTAAATTGAGGAGGGTGGTTAGTCTCCAAAAGGTAATTTTTAAGTTAGTGGAAAACTGAAGTGGAATATGTGGCAAGGATGTGGTGATGCGGTGTTATGGATTCCTATATGCTAACTAACAAGTCATTATCATGTTTTGAGAAGAAGTGTAAGATGACTGACATGTCATCATCTTCCATCAAGTTTAACAGATTAGGATTAACGTGATGCTTTTTAATTAGTTTTAGAAGGACTTAATTGTAAAAACGTAATATTTTTTAGGACTAACGTTGTTGTTATTCCTTATGCTAATTACAAAAGTTAATGGATCTATTAAAGCAGTGTAACTTATTAAGTACATGTGAGGATAAACTTTAATGGAAATCAAATTGCTCGAGTTCCCAACAACTTTTTATGAGTTTATGTTACTGCATAAGAAAGTTACAATATCTCATTAGTTGATCACGTAATAAATATTTTAGTACCATTGACATGACAACAAAACAAAATTATTTTTAAACGCTTAAATATGTAGGTAGAGTCTCTACATACATATTATAATTTAATTTAAATTATTTCATCATAAAAATATATAATTTTAATATTATAAATAAATATAACTATAAAACTAAGTAGTTTTTAGCAAAAAATTTTGACGTAACCCATCTCTTTCATTTTCACTTGAGTAAAACCTAATTCCTTCTTTTGAAATAATTTTAGCAACTGTCGACACCCTTCATGTCCACCCCTCATCTCACTGTCGTCTAGTCAGCTAGCCATCCTTCCTTACCCCGCCACCTTTCCTCACTCTCACCCTGCAACCCTTCCTCACCCTCTGCCAGCCGTCCTCTGTCTACTGCCATCATCATAAACTTTAATCATCATCCATTGTCTTCTATCATCGTCGTCAACATCATCAATATCCACTATCTTCTGTCAACATACACTAAGCTCAAGCTCAAGCTCATTCGAAGGAGACATTTCAATATAAAGCTCGTACTTCTCACTGTGGATTTTTTTGCAGGTTAGTCATTTTCTTCCAGAATGTGTTCTTGCATTTTGTTTTTTGTTTTGCAAAATTTTACACATCTTGACTGACTGAAGTGAACCAAACTCAACAATTTTTTCCTATGACCTTAACCTAAAAGCTTTACAAATATGAACTTCCTAGAAAATGCTGCTCTTGAGGTTTTCCCCCTTTTTTGCTTTCCAATTTTGTGTTTTATTTAGGGTTTTCAAATGGTTTAATTATGTTTTGTGTTGGGGTGAAGGTATAGTGAAGTAGTTAGCTGCGGCTGGAGATCATAATAAGACATCTGTGGTGATTGATTTGTTGACTACGAAGTTTACTTACTCTCCTCAAGTTGATCATCATAAGGTTTGTGGCGAAATTGATTACTCTTATTAAATTTGATTTTTTTAATCCATTTTTTGTTTGATTTATTTTTCTATTTTGAGCTTTTGATGTAAAAAGGAATTTTTTGTAATATATTTTTTAATATTATTTATTTATTTTGAATTTTGACACTATAGGGTGGATTGATAGGATTAGCTACTGCAACTGTAGGGTTGAATGCTAAGGCAGCTCAACATTTTAAGGTAATGACCTAATATTATATTGTTCTCTATGCTTATATTAATAGATGATTTTTTTCAATTTTCAAATTGATAAAAATTTCAGTTGAAGCTTTATGATGATTATGTTGATTTTGTTTCATTTTAGAGAATTGTATAGAGGCAATTTTCCATGTAATTGGTATGATTTTTAAGACAGGGCAACTATCCTTTTTGATGGAAGACTGTAGTTACGATTGAAATTAGGTTTTGGTCTAAATTCTTACGTACTGATTTTAAGACAGGGCAACTATCATTTCTCTAAACTAGATTTCCATTGAAACAGGTTTAGCTGGTGGATTAGCTTATTCAAATAATCTGTTATCTGCTACCCCAGTTGGTCTCCAATTATTCAAACTTGCTCTAACTATTTCGGGTAGCTCACTCAGTTCATTTTCTTTATCTTTTTATTTTATTATCTTCTTGTTTCTACTTATGCTATTATAGCTGCTTCTTTCATAGCTCTCCCTTTTCTGAATTGTTTACTATATATTTCTCAGATTTACCATGTTCTTTATACCTCCTCTCTATGTTTCTTTTACCATGTTCTTTATAATTATTTTTTTCTATGAGCATACCGATATTCATATAAAAGAGGGAAGTATAGTCAATCTCTGTGATTATAATGACTTAAGAAAGTTTGTTATATATGTTTATCGCTTAATCTTTTTTTTTTTCCATTTTTTGGACATGTGGATATCATGGAGACTTGATGCACAAACTCAACAAATTTCCCCTACAAATGAAATGATGGATATTTTGAACTTTTGAACTTGAATCAAGCTAAATTGAACTTTTATTGTCTTATTTTTTTAAATTTATTTGTATGTTTGCTATTTTGGATGAACATTTTCTTTAAATGTGTTTGGTTGTGTATTGGATTTGTAGAATTTCAATTATTTTGTATGATTTATTTTTTTTAATTTTTTTTCTTAACTGTTCACAAGCTCATAAACGAGTCGAGCTCTCTAAACAAGATCTAAATGAGCTCTTTCACGAGCTCTCTCATGATCTCTTCACAAGCTCCTTCTCGAGCTCTTAGCGAGTGAGCCTTTACCGTGTGAGCTCGAGTAACACATGAACGAGCTCGAGCCAAACTCGAGCTCATGTTTTGAAAATCTTACCGAACTTAAGCCGAGCTCAAGCCTAATCCTTCTAATGCCAGCCGAGCCTATCCAAAGTTCGGCTTGACTCGGTTACACCCCCTATGTAGAGATCAATCATGCAAAATAAATAAATAAATAAACCTTCAGATATCAATAAAGAGAAAGTACCTAGTTACTGCTCATGAGACTTAAACTAAATGGTCTAAGCAAAGGTCCTGGGATACAAAAGATTTCAAGTTCAATCCTAGTAGTGTAAAGTTTTGGTTTGGTAATAAGGTAAAAAGATAATCCAATAATAACCCAACAACAGCTCAAATTCCAGGTTCAAATGCAAACAATAGAAGTAATAAGACTAATTATATGGATAACAATTTATAGTCCGTATATACAACAAGCTCAAAGATTGAGCAGTTGATCATTCTTTTATAAATCAATTAGCACCAACAAAAAATGTAAATTATTAAAGAAATATCTAAGAGAAGACCTATTATAGATTTAAAATTAGTTTATATGTAAATCATTAGTATCACATGCCAATTTAAATTTAAGACTGTACTAAACTAGTATTGGACATATCAGTTTTTTTTTTTGGCCAGCAGTCCTGGATATATCAGTTTAAGCATACTTGGCATGAATTTTGTTAAGTTTCTATAATTACTAGATATAATTATTAACATAAAAAAGAATTAGCTATGCACATCCAGAAAACATAACAGGAATAAAATAATAAATCAAGATAATGTAAATCCAATCATCAAACCAGTTGAAATAACATAGTATTTCACCAATTTGCCTGCAGTTCAAGTTGCAAAAAAGAGTGTGTGTGAGATTAACTAGTATACTACACCCACAGCTTCCACTAACACTTGCTATCTATATAAATATAATAAAGCCAAATATGCATGCTAATAAATTGATACTTGACACTCAATATTTTTAACTTTTTTTAAATTACTTCCTCTTCATCCTTTCCCTTTTTCTCTTCTTTACTTTATACACCTCCATGTATCCATTTATTACTTTCATTATTTCAATCTCTAACCTCCTAGAATAATTCAAAATTGAGGTCAAGAAAATAATGTAATATTTTTTTGCAAATGACAAAAATAGAAGAGAAAGAAAGACAATGCGTTACAATTACACTTGGACAATTCTTAGACAATTTTTCATTCTCTTATTTGAGCATTTGCATTTTCATTGTTTTTTGTATGATTGTTCTTTGAAGTGTTATTGTAAATAAACCTATTATTCAAACTCTTTTCAACTATTTCTATACATCCTTAATTGTTTTTTTTCTAATACCTTTATTTTAATCTATCTAAAACTAATATGTATGAAATTAAAGGTACACAAGAGTGCTAGAAAGAAAAATGATAGATGAAATTGATAATGAATTGTTCATGAGTTATGCGATGAAAGTTTACACACATACATACAAACAAATAATTTAAAGTTATGAACCTTAATATGCAGTTCCTATATATCAATCAAAACACTCATTCTTTAAATAAACCTTTACAACATTAAAAGATTCTAACACTGGTTTGACAAAAGAAACTCAACAATTTATGGGGGATGAATGTAAAGACATGTAAGACATTTATTCCAATAATTTTTGTCCATTTTACGATAAAACACTTTAATATATTGTTTTGTTAAACAAATAATATCACTAAATTTTATAATTATTAGTCCACCAAAATTAATTTTTAAAAAATTAAGTTCAGTTGCGCAACGTGCATGCATTTGCCATTAAATTTCAAGATTAAGAAGAATTTATGTCATAATGATCTGTTTGGTAGCTTATACAATTGAATATAAAGAGATGAAAAGTGGAATTAGGCAAACAAAAACAAAAACAAGAAAATTCAGAGATATTTACTTATTTATTTAATTTCTCCATTTTTTTAGCAATCCAAAATACTTTACAATTTTAAAGTAAGTGTGTGTATATATAAAAGATTTGAATACGATTTCAGATACGTTTAATTAGTTAATAATCAAAATTCACTTTTTATATTAAAATAATTTAGTAGGAACTAGAATTAAAAAAAAAAACTAAATTTGCCTATTAAATTAAATTAATGTATCTAAGCAAGCATTGGGGAAATGCTTCAAAAACTAGTTAAAAATGGGTTATAAAAAACTGCATTTTGCAAATTTAAAAGTACTGCTCAGAGATTTGAGTTTATTTGATTTTCAAGCACTTGCCCAAAAAAAAAAAAACTTGAAAACTAAAAATTATTGGCCAATTCACTCCATTCAGGCACCCCATAATCATAATTCTCCTCCAAACTTCTGGGTTTCTCCCACTTGAACCAGCTCATCCCAATGAAAGAGGCCATCCTCTTCTACCGCCAGAGTAGAAGTGCTATGATAGATAGCTTCCTCATAATTAACAGGCCAATTTACCTGTCTTAGCTCCTTTAGCCGGTCATCCTTTCGATTAAGTACATATTTTTCCCATGGATTCCTGGTTACTTCAGGTACGAGAATGATACCACTTGAAACAAGCTGGAGAGGATCAACTCAGCAAGGTGAGAATATAACGGATGCGACTAAGCGGGCGGCAGAATCACAACAAGATCAGCAAGGTAAAGAAATAAATGCAATGGAAGAAGCTGTAACTCAAAATAGTTCAGCACACGAGCATGAGTTCATCTGGAAATCACAACAAAGTGTATACTTGTAAACGGAATGAACAAATGAAAATGACAATTGCTTTAAGTTAGATGATTTCTTTCAAACCATGCAAAAACAACCATCGAAATAAAGAAAAGGCTTCAACAAAAAAACATGCAATTAAAATTGCAATGATAACGACAAGTTGATAATACAAGGTTACCACGACTAAGACTCAGATCCGCTAGACCAGATATCATGAATCTGTAGAATGCTGGATATTAGATATGAATCGGTTAATATGGACTCTTCGTACTAACTCTGGAACATCTAGTTCAAAAATCTCTTGAAACTTCAGAGTAAAGCCGGAAATCATCCACAATGGTATTAAAAACTTCTAGAGAACTTCTGAAATCATCCATAACGGTATTAAAAATTCTAAATAACTTAGGCTGGCATGGTTGAGAGCATTCAATTGTGTAAATATGAAGACCAAAATTAATCCATCGATCAAGATGAGAAACATCATAACGCGGAAGGTGTTTATCTTAGGATTATTGTAAAACTGCAGGAATTGGGTGCAGAAAATCGCAGGAAAAAAAAAAATCTTAATAGGATGAATTTTCTCAGAGAATTAGAGCTGAGGGTTTCTAGATTGCTACTTAGCATAATCAACTCCAACAATAGAGAGAAGAAGATCAAAGTGAAGGTTCAGCAGAGAAACATAGTCCTAAACAGCTTCTCTCATGCTAAAAAATGAAAGAATGTGCTTCTGTTTGGAAAATTTTTTATCAACGGTTGTTGTTAGCATATTAAATGACCATTAAAGATACAATTTACTTTTAAATATAATTTCATATATTTCTTATAATATTTTTTAGTTATTTAAATTATTTAAAAATAGTATATAATAATAAATAATAATTTATTACCTTTGATTTATATATTGTTAAAATTATTAATAGAAATTATTTAAAAAAACTTTCAAATAAAATAATAGTCTAATTTTTTAAAAAATAACTATAGATATACATATTATAATTATTTAATTATTAATTATAATTTAAAATAATATTTATTTGATTATGAACTATAAAAAGTTAATTGCGTATATTTAATTTACATAAATTTATTTATTATTAGTTATTTTTAATAAGTGTAAAATAATTTAAATAAAAAATTAATACAAATCAGCTATCATCTGAGAAAAAAACTCCAAATAGAACTTATCAAATCTATAGCTGTTTTGAAAAAAAAAAAAATAGTTATCTGCTGCAGATTTTGAAATTTGACCAAACAATTAAATTGTAGTCCTATATCTGCCACAATCAGAAAATCCAAACGCATGAAATTGGAGAACCAAAAAGATAATAACACAAACAATAAAATGAATAGTTATAATAGTCATAAGTCAATTCCTTATATTAATTTTTTTATCCTTGATAATGAAAATTTTTCAAATACTTTTATCTGTTTTTACATACATACATTAGTATTCCATATATTATATTTGTCCAACAGAGCAACAGTTCATCATCAAACACTAAATTCTTCCCAACTTTCACTCACTCATGATCAAACAATTTTATTAACCAAATAAGGTAGTAATTATTAAATTAAAAAAAACATAGGCATTTTAAAAAAATTCACACACAACGCTAGAACAAACTCGTTTGGTAATTGTGTGGTTCTAAAACAATAATAAATAATAATAATAATAGACAAATTGTGAGACAATCAACAAACAACTATTTCTACATTAGAGCCAAGTCTTTGACTTTCACTTAAAAGCATATTGTAAACCTCGTCCCTACTAGGTGCCAAACTGTAAGGATATTGCGCCCAACCACCGGCTCCTGTATATGATTTTGCCATGAGATTCACAACCATTTTCTTAAGTGAGATGCAACTTTTAAGCAAATATCTAATTAGTTCCATCTCATTTGATCTATAAGTAAATCCACTCATCTCTACTTCAAGTTCCAAATGAGGATGTTTACCCTTGAATCTTCTGTGAGTTGTACATACGAAAATTGTACCATCAAAATTCACCTATCGTCAAGATTGAAAACAAAATAAATTATTCATTTTTACAATAAAAATACATGTAAATATATGCAAAGACTCCAGTAAAGCATTTGTAAAAGAAAAAAAAAACTTCAAGTAGAAACAGAACAAGTGAAAAACAAAATAAGAAAAAAAATGGACAAATTGGTTTAGTTGTCTTCCACTTTTTTTTTTTCACCCTAAACTTTTTAGTTCAAATAAAACCCATACAACCATTGGCACAGTAATATCACTAAGCAGCACGCTGTGATCATTTTTTGGTTTTCTATTCACTTTCCTCAATGAGAGATAAATAGTGCTTCATGAGCATAATAAACTAAAATTTATCATTCGATTTGTCATAAAATTGATAACATATCATCTACTAGTATTTCTGGTCATAATTGGTTAATGGAAAATATGTGTAAAATTAGACATTCACAAGTTAAAAATCACAACAAATGAAGATGAGACTTACAGAAAGATGAAATTGCTTTAGAGCCGGACAAGCATTTAGAATGCGTATGATCGGAAGAAGATCACAATCATAAGCAAATCCAGCACGCATCTCCAATCGTTTGAGATGCTTGAATGTAGCCACACTTTCTGGCGCAAGCTCCTACATAGAAAATAATATAAAGTTTAGATAAGAAGATAAAACAATTAAGTCCCTTCATATCGTAAAATCATATATCAATTCAAATTTTCTTGAGTTGTTAGAGCATACCAAAGGATAGAAATTTAAAGACAGATTTTTGAGTTTGGGAAGATCATCTGCAAGTTTAGAAAATGCATTGCGAAAGCTCTCATGTACGTCAGAAATAAACCGGAAATGTGCATTCTCCAATGCAGGAAGATTGACAAATGTGAAGTATCTTGTTGTCCAACCAATGTACTCAAAGGTTTCAAGTTTTTCAAGAGAAACAAGTTGAAGAGTCTTGAAGCCACGACAACAGAAAATAAACAATGATTTCAAACAGGGTAATGGACCCAATATGTAAAAACAATTGCTGGGCATGTTACATTCCTCGAGCTTCAAGGACTCGAGGTTCAAGCAACCAGAATGGATATTGTCCACGTGAAATTTTAATAAACTCATGCAACTGATTTCAAGAGTCTTCAAAGAATTAAACCGTATTGAATGGGCAGGAGAAGGAGTCAAAGTACAATACGTTAAATGGAGATGTTTCACCGGGTGGGAGAAGGTGAACAGGAAAATTGTAGTAGTCACTACAATCCTTGTCGTAGGACCAACGACTTGAAATATATGTACGGTGAAGAGAAATTGTTGCAGCATGCATCCCAAGAGCAAAATTAATCACATTTATCAATATGAGAAGCAGAGTCATTCTTAAGGGCAAAAGTAACATGTAAGGTGTTTATCTTAGGGTCATTGTAAAGTTGCAGGAATTGGGTAACCCCCGTCAAGAATTTGGACTTATGGGTCGAGAAAAGCTCTTGAAAAAACTTATAGCCAGGGCAAGAGTGTCTATATTTCTCAGTAGAAAGTCCAACAACAGAGAGAAGATCAAAGTGAAGGTCGGTGGAGGATGAGGAGAGAAGCCTCCATTTACGGGACAATATCCAAGTCTTAACGGCTTCTCTGATGCTCAAAAATGAAAGAATGTACGAAAGAACGTCATCCGGCAAATAGCTGATACGATCATCGTCACCAACACGGATCCTCTGGTAAAAAGAAAAAAAAATGTAATCCAACTTAATTTCCAGATCACAGCGTAAAGGGTATACAATAAGCTCAGTAGAAATCAAGTTACAAACTTTTTGCATGGCAAACAGTAATTTTTTGTTCGATTATTCATCTAAGAAACAAAAAGAAAAAAAAATCACTGTGCGAAAGCAGATCCATTAACAAAGAGAAGATAACTTTAACAACAACAACAACAACAGATACTTGAAAAACAACAACAACAACAGATACTTGAAAAACAACAACAAAAGCAATGTCAGATAGAAATATGAAAACTAAATTCAATTGAATTGTACAGACCTTACTACTCATTAGAATTCTTATAATTAGCTGATGTATTTCCTGGCTCCTTGTGCTGCGATGACTGAATCTTCAAAGAGATGCAAAGATATGCAATGAGGGATTTGATTTCGCTTCCTTAAAACGACACCGTTTTGTCCTTTTATGCTCCTGCATCTCTTGTTCCAATTGGTTAAGAATAGTTGTTCGAAAAAAAAAGAATTGGATAAGAATAAGATTATTCTGTTAGTGAATAATAGAATAAGATTATTATGAGAGAGAATTGTTATTTTTTATATGTTTTGTTTAATATATTATTTTATTCTTAACATTTAAAAAATATTTATTCATTTATAACATTTGTAATTCATATATTATTTCATTTCTGACAGAAGAACTAATAAGTGTTAACTGTTACAAATATAAAAATAAATAAATATTTTTTTAGATATAAAAAATAAAATAATATAATAAATTAAAATACAAAAAGTAAATAATAATTATCACTTATTATTATTATTATTATTATTATTATTTGAGGTTGAAGTTGCACCACTACAGTTTTATTTGGTATGCCATGAAAAAATTGAATTGTTTATTTGATACCACAACAGCGTTAGTAACGTCAATCTCACTTTATAATCTAAATTTTCCCTTACAATTATGGGAATTTCTCCAAAATAATCAAAAATTGAAAAAAAACACGGTTGACTTTTATATTCTTTTTTAAAATTAACTTTTGTAAATTTTTTTTTTCAAAATACATGCTCACTTGTCATTACTTTTTGTATTACACTTCTTGAAAAATATGTTTTCTTATTATTTTTGTACTTTTTTTCTTTTTTTAAACAGATACTGTTGTAATTTGTTAGACATAGAGTTTTATTAAACATGCATAACAATGAATTTTTTTATTTGGAATTAAATAAAGTTTTAGTACCTTTTTTTCTTTTTTTTTAAACAAATATTGTTGTAGTTTATCAGGTGTGAAGTTTTATTCAACATGCAGAACATTGAAATTTTTTTTGATTTGAAATTAAATAAAAAAAATAAAATAATTGATGAAATAACCAAAACAACCGCTAAAATAATCAAATAAAATAAATCAAAATAATCGTCGAAAGCAACAAGTAAAACAACTGCTGAAATAATCAAATAAAATAAATAAATAAAATAGTCGAAACAAC
>CATIWM010679893.1:0-13708 GCA_949671775.1 Mallotus repandus
AAAGCGTGAAGCTTTCAAAACCCGTAGTAAGCCTTAACAAAATTTTCACAAATAAAATTAATCAATCAATAAACTTTTAAAGAAAATCTGGCAGAGTTTCCTCTGTACCGGGACAAAACCAAAACTTGTGGAAAGATAAAATACAATTCCAAAATATTTTCAATCAACAATACTCTAACAATCCATATAAGATACATATCTCCAACACTATAAAATCCATAATATAAGTTACACAAAATCCATCTACTACTGCGGTGTCTAGAATATAATACACAATACAAAATATTAAATAGACATACATAAAATAGTCGGAGAAGAAGAAACTAGGTGCAGACAATGATCAATACCAAACTGACTGTGAGATCCTGAAAAAAATAAATTAAGTGGAATTAGACCTCACTGAGTGAATCAATTTTATAAAATGCATGCTAGTTTTAAAATAGTTATTTAAAACCTTTTTAAATGAAATATAATAAATATTTCAAATCCTTTATTTTACTAGAATATATATATAAAATCCCTTCCAAAATTCACAAATCATATAAATTAAAAATCTTCGGTGGAAAACATGGTAGAACCCTAAACCATCAATTCTAATAGCCTTTAAGCTCTCTTAAAAACAAATGACTGCCGTCCCGAGAGATTAAGCTCAACTGAGTTACAACCGTAGTCTAAGCACTTATTCCATTATTGATGTCCCGAGAGAACAAGCTCAACTGAGTTACATCTCATTTTCAGCTCGAGAGAATAATGCTCCACTGAGCTCAATTCACACGCTGCCTGAGAGAACATGCTCCACCGAGCAAATATACATATATTTTCAAGATCTTACCAGTGCGCACGTGGTCCTAATAACACCCACTAGTTAGCACGTTCAACCATTTTCCTCCAGATTAATTTATATTTTAAATAAATAAAATAAATAAACAAAGTAAAATAAATTCCACCAAAGCATCTTTCCTAATATTATTCAAGATAATAGAATAAATAATCATGCATGTGGTAAGATATATAATCACAAATAAATTCATACAATCAACTTAAATATTATATTAACCTTATGAAAATTCTAATTTAAATATTCTCAACAAACGTTTCATAAAATTAATTCATAAATGGAGCATGGTTGACCCGTCCTCAGCTGTCTTTGCTCTACACCTCTTGATCCCGAATTCTCTAAATAAATAATATTTATTTAATTAAGCAACTTTAAATAAATTCTCAAAATTTTTGAAAAAATTATAAAAATCTAGAAATGATAAAAATAGCCTTAAACACAGTGAAATAATGAATTTTGATACTCAAATAAAATTTTCAAACGAATTACACTAATATATAAATATGGCAATATATGATTTCCCCCATATCCATTCCGGAATTTTTATTACAAAAACCGTAAGGAATTGGACTTTAGTACAGTTACAAGAAATGATCACCATAGTTAATACTATTTATTGAAAATAACTCAAAATTTTTTCGGACTAGTTACTGTTCATCACTTGAATTCAGGTGGGACCCGCCGGATTCTCACCGGAAAACACAACACCCAATCAAACAATTTATACCAAAACATTCCTCACAATTTATAGAACATTTATAAAGTCTCAAACAATCCAAAATACTCATAGAATAAGGAGATCTAAAAGTAAAAGGAAACTTACCTAAAATTCACCAATATTCCACCGATGGAGGTCGGACGCGAGATTAGCGTCTATAGACTTTTGAGATAGTGGGGAATGAAATAAAAATAATGGTCTTGACTGATTTTTAATGAGATGAAAGTTCTGACTTCATTAACTTTAGGCCAAAACTTCAAATTAAAATCTAGAATTTTTCAGGCTGAATCTACTCAAACAAATGCAACCAATGCATAGAGAACATCGAGAAATAGCTGGGTACCAAATTTCATGTCAATTGGAGCTCATTTGAATAGTGAACAGAGAAGAGAAAGAAGTTGGAAAATGTAGGAACCAAATCAGGAATTTGCCACCGCACACCTTTCTTCCTCCATGGCAGCCCGATCCCTGCAAAATATATACACCCACTTGTCTATTTCTAGCAACCAAGAGCAACCCAAGTCAACTTAATTTAACTCATTAATTTTGGTTGACTTGGCAACTCAAAACAACCACTAGTAACCAACCAGAACAACCACAAAACGACCCATCATCAACTAGAAAATGACTAGTTGCTATAGACACAAAGCAACCTCAAGCAACCTTCCTCAACCAAGCCACCAACAGCTCCAAAACGACCTCCAAATGACAACAGAACAACCTCAAAATGACCATAGAACAACCTAACAACGACCACTGCATATATACTCAGTTAACTAACACCCCTTAAATCAACCAAAACAACTCAAAGCAGCCCCCAATCAACCAACAACTACAAATCAACTATAAAACAATTAATAAACAACCATCAACCATTATCAACCCAAATCAACTTCCATCAGCCCTTATATTTATATATAAATATATTAAAAAATATTCCTTATCTATTTAATTACCCAACTTCCACCAAAATCCACTAATATCAACCTTCCTCCATCAACAACTAAATCCACCACTAATTAACCTTAAACAACCCAAATATATATATATATATTTCTTCCAAATCCACCCATCAGCCAATAATTAACATCCATCAAACAAACCAACACAAAACAACCAACATCCATTCAAAATAACCATCAACCTTTATATATACACACACACACATATATTCTCCTTATTCCCAAATTACCCTTCTCCACCATTAACCACTAAATCAAAACAACATACTACCAACAACCTAATCAACCCTTTATCACCATCATCCACCTTCCTTCTTTCACCTGATTACTTTGATATTCTCATGCCTGTTTTTTTTCTCGGGTATTACAAAAATAATCAATTTAAACTTGATTCATATAGAAATATGAATAAAATATAAAAATAAAAAATAAAAATATAATCTAATATGAAATGTTTATACATCAACAAAATTATGAGTAAAAATTCAGAGAAACCTTGAAATTAAAAATGGGAAATTCTGAGCCAAATCCTATTTTCCGAAAACAAATAAGGGTTCATAAATACAAAATAAAAAAATAGGTGCAGATACTCAATGGAAGATGTTCTAACAAATGGAGTTGATTATGTTGCATTAGTAAAGTAAAGAAATCCTTCCGTCAAAATTTAAAAAAGTGTAAAAACAGTATATGCATTGTTGGGTTTTGTAATACATATATGCATTGTTGGGTTTTGTAATACATATATGCAATGAAAATAAAAATTTTTATCACAAGAACCCTCATAGGATTCATGCAATTCAATTAAATTGATTCAAAAAGGTTCCAAAATCTTACCACATATAAAAATACACAAGACAGTTGAAATGATAAAAGAGGGTTCACGCCGGTAACACTCTATCCCGACCTTCTAGTGTTTCTTATTGGATGAAATCATTGTCAATTTAGCAACGTTCTCTATTGGTATCCACACTAATAGGATGACCAAAAGCGGAGTTGGTGTACCGGCACCTTTTCTTAAAAACCTCACTTTCTCTCTCTATGTATATTTGTTTTTCTTTTTTCAAAAGAACTAACAATAGGTGAAAAAGAATTGAGATAAACTCTAGAAAAAAGATGTATATATACACATTAAATCTATGGTTTTTTCAAACCTTTCACTTACCGAAACCATTTTTGTATATTAATTATCTTAAATAAAAAAAGAGGAACCTTTCACTTACCAAAACCGTTTTGGTATATTAATTATCTTAAATAAATATAAATAAATATAAGAATATAAAACTCAAAAAATAAAATATAATCTAATATGAAATTTATATACATCAATAAAGTTATGAATAAAAACCAATATAAAATAAAAAATAAGAACATTACCTATATAATAAAAGTAATATAATAAAAAATAAATCTTTAAAAGAATATATCATTTTCATTACACTTTTTATAGACTAAGAGTATAAACTGAGAATGCTTTTTTATGAATACACTTCATTTTATGAAATGAACAACACAAATTGAGAGGTAGAATGTTGAGTATTTATAAAGATATGTGAGAGAATATAAAAGGTCAAAAAATTCTAAAAAAATATGACATGAGAGAATAACAAAAGTTAAGAATTAAATGATTAATAATTTGTAATATAAAGGATCACATAAATAAATGCATTGTATATTTTAAACATACCATATGATATTTGAATTAGAATAAATTTGAAATTTAAATAGCTAAAAATATGAAAAAATTTTAATTGTTTATAAAGAAAAAAATTATAACTCTTAACTTTTGATATCATTAGTTCACTTTTATAAAAGAATGAAAAATATAAAAATTCAAAAGAAAAAATTATAGTCAGAAACAAAAATATCATGTGGTTATCATATAAATGTATATGTTATATAGATATTTTATATGAATAAAATATAATCAATCAATCAATTAGTTAAATTAGTGGTCTAGATAAAAAAATTATAATAGATTAATTATTTATTAAAATAAAAGTTTATAATTTATAATTTTTCATAACATCTAATTTAATTAATTTTATAATAATTAAATAAAAAGAAAAAGAAAAATTAGAGTTTTAATATTTTAAATAGGCAGAAGATAGAAAAATATTAACAAAAGAAACCTTAATTTTAGTGAAAAAGAAAAATAATATTTTTAATTTTTCATTGTGAAAAACATTAATTAGAAACAAAAATAATTGAAAAAACAAAGAGAAAAAAAGATTAAAAAAAAGTTTATTTTAACTAAAATACAAAGTGTATTCAATGTATGCTTAAAATATAACATGTCAATACATGATGAATACATATATATACATATATATAATATCATATGGCTTGGTGGAGTTTGTTTTGTTAAAAGTGATAGCATATTGGCAAAAACGAGTAAAGATAAAAATAAAACAGATATTGACCTTTCTTATCTTGGTGTAATATTGGAGGATATCAGAAGTACCGCCAAGCGTTTCCTATCTTTCACCCTCAGCAACATTAATAATAGTAGGCAAGCAAATATGCTAGCGCACTCATTAGCAAGATTCTGTGTTTGAATGTATTTGGGAGGAAATATTTCCCCTTAACCCGAATCATATTGTAATAAGTGATTCGAATATGGAGTCTTCTTATGAACAATAACTCATTCTCTTTTTCTAAAAAAAAAAAAAAATTCAGCCGTGATCCCTTCAATTAGCTATATGTTGTAAAAAAACTCAAAGGAGATTGTATGAATTTTAATGTTTAACTGCACAGTGGAGATTAGATTAAGGACTATAAACCACACAATATCCAATTTCTACTTATATTAGTAGAAGTAGCTATAGAATCTCGAATTTAAAGCCTTTACTAGGAGTGCACAAAAATTAACTAAACTGACTAAACTAAATTGATCTAAACCAATTCAAACCGAAAATTATGGTCTAAAATGTTTAATGGTTGGTTATGGTTTGAAAAATTTTTTAAACCAAATTTTTAATTTTATTTTGGGTTAGAAAAATAAAAATGTAATAAAATCAAACCAAACCGTATTTTTCCATATGTGTATGATAGTAGGATACAATATATACTTATTATGTAGCCTAGTAGGATACAACATATACTTTAATAGTTTTTTCTTTATTATTTACACAAACTTTTAAATTGCAAGTATTTTCTCTTTTATCCGTCTCTTATATATTTTTTAGTTTGTTTTCACTAAAAAACAAATGATTATAAGACTTTATTATTATTATTATTATACAAATGATAAGTATATAATATGAATTTTGTATTTTATAATATTTTTAATAGGATTGGTGAAATGTATTTTAATTTTTATTTTATTCATTTGTTACATTTTTTTAACAGACCAAACCAACTGATCAAACCAATCAACCAAATCGAGTTCAAATATCTTTAGTTTGGATAATTCTTAATAGTGTTTGGTTTGACTAAGAGTCTAAGTATTTAAAAACTAATTTTATTGATTTGGTTAGAAATTTTAGCTTTAAACAAATCAAATTGAATCATGAACACCCCTATCTACAATTATTTAGTGAGATTATTAATTATTATTATTACAGGCAATTACAATTTATTTCTTGTCAGATAATAAACATGTATAGCTATATATGTAGTGTGGCACAAATTCATTTTTTGTATTGCTAACTACACATATATGGCCAAAGGGTCAAATAAGCTCCTCATCGAGGTTCAAATAAGCCCTTCATTGAATTTTGGGCTAAAAAATACTAGGATTTTTTGATTTTGAACTTTTTAAGCCCTTCTCTAATGTCAAACAAAATTTAAATAGAGTATGTCGTTTACCTTAGGTGTGACGTGGAATACATGCAATAAAAAGATGGTCCTCATAAGTGCCACGTCAAAAAGACGTTTCTATAAGAGGAAAAAAATTTGGCACTACATTCATTAATAGCCTAACCACCCCTCTGATTATTTTGAAGACAGAGAAAAATCCCCATCTTCTCTCCCATTTTCATTTGAATTTAACCATACATTTTGATCAATTTACTGATGAAAACTTGATGAAGACAATGACATATCATGGACGTTGAAGGATAATATTGAGCTGTTGAGCTTTAAAAGCTTATTTTGATAGTGGGTGGAAAGGCAGAGGAGGTAAGCTTTTTCAACAAATGTTATTGAAGTTGATAGTCTTGTGAGCCTTTCTTTGATTTGTATTAAACGTGTATCTATTTTTTTGTTTTATTTTGTTGTCAGTTATATCTACCATTGTCAAACTCATATTCATTTTGGTGGCAGTTGGAAATATGAAGATGATGTGCTTGAGTACACTGATGGTGATGCTAATTAATATACTATATGATTTTGATGTTGATTATATGCATTACATTGATCTATTATATATATATAAAAATACATATAGGTATCATTCAATGAAGAAAATTTGTGTACTTGAACCTGGAAGAAAACTGTGTAATGGATTATTTTTAGTACATAATGATGGAATAGTAAGAAGGGTCTTATATTACATTAATAAATTCTCTTAGGTGGGAGAAATAGAATTTTTTGTATATCATGAGGTTAATCAGCCACAGTTTGCACCTCGTGTGTTAGACTTTGGGTGGGAAGATAATGTACATGGTGGTGTAAATGTTCATGTGTCTAAAAATGCAAGTAAAGAAATGGGAGGTGTTAATGCACATGAATTGGATTTTAATGTATGAAATAAACACGAATGATGGAATTAATATTGAAGGAGAGGGAGTGCATATCTTTGAGTCAATGGGTGCACAGAATGTCTATATTAGGACTTAAAATTCACATGCCAATGTTCACAATGCACCAAGGTCTACTCCAATAGAAAAAAAACAATTGCATATAACTTAGATACAACCACACAACCCTTTAAAAGAGCAACAGAAGTAGGGGGTACAGGTAGAGAGGGCACTAATGGACATATGACTTACAATTATATGGCTCCACATGGTTATGTTAGTGAACCAAAGGTTGAGGTTCTTAGTGGGTAGTCTGATGAGGATGAAGATAGCTTTGAAGATTCTAATGAAGAACAGAACCATATAGCTACACCAACAGAGAGAAGTAGATATGATGGGGAAGGTCATTTCATGCTAAGAATGACTTTTGCAAATACAGAAGAAGAAAGGATAGCAATCTCGAAGTATACCGAGTTTGGTTATAAATTAAAGCTCAATTTCAATGAGCCATTCAAAATAGTAGCCAAATGTCAAAATGAAAATGGATGTCCATTCATATTGAGGATTTTGAAGGATGGAAGAAACCAAGGCTTATCAATTAAGACATTGAAGGTAGATCATTATTACTTCAGACACTATACCATACTTAGTGCAAGTGCAAAATTCATAGCAAGACACTTCAAGGCCAAAATTTACAATAATCCAGCATTAAAGGTGAAGAACATGATGGCAGAAGCTGAAGAAGAATTAAAGATAAGTGTTAGTTTCTAGAAGTGTAAAAGGGCTAAAAGGATGTTTATATAAGTAATGGATGGCAACTATAAGATTCAATTCCAGCAGCTAGACGCATATGCACAAGCACTGAAAACCTGCAACCCCGAGACTTTAGCTGAAATAAAATTATGCAATGAAGCACTAAAAAATGGTACCAAAGGATGTTGATCTATTTCCTTGTATTGAAAATATGTCGGTTGGCTGGTTGCAGGCCTATTATTGGCCTCGATGGTTGCTTCCTTAAGGGTGTATGTAAAGGGCAGTTGTTGAGTGTTGTGGGGCTTGATGTTGATGATTAGATGCTGGCCATTGCATGGCCTATTGTGAACAAGGAAAACAAAAATAACTGGCAATGGCTCCTTTTTACATCAAGAATTAGCACTAGCAGATGGTTCAAAGTTGACAATCATCAGTGATATGCAAAAGCTCTACTTTTGTTTTTATTTTTTCTTTTCATTTAACTTTTACTTATATAATGAACATTTGGTGTGTGCTTGAGGTTTGCAACAGCTCACAGTTGTACTTGTGTAGGGGTTAATTGATGCTATGAAGGCTCCACTTCTTGAAGTCAAGCGCAAGTGGTGTGCAAGGCACATTTACTTAAACAGGAGCAAAAAATGGATAGGTGGAGAATTAAAGAAGAAATTTTGGATATATGCCTAGAGTACATTAGAGGAAGAGTTTAAAGATAACCTTGAGAAATTGGGAGAGCTCTCTTACCGAAGGCAGCTAAAGGACTTGTTTATTATCCACCACATACATGGTGTAGAGCCTACTTATGCTCTAGAAGCAAATCAATGGTTATTGACAATAACTTCATATAGTCTTTCAACTTCATATAGTCTTTCAACTCCTGGATAATAGCAGCTCGAGTAAAGCCCATAATTAGTATGTTGGAGGACATTAGGCTGCTTGCAATGAATAGGATTAAAGAGAATAAAAAATTAGCTAATAGATGGATCAATGATTGGAGCCCTTCTTATATGCGTTTGTTTTATGATTGAAAAGAAAGCTATCGTAGATGCAAAGTAGTTTTCAATGGTGTTAATGGTTATAAGATATGGGAAGGGCAAGACAAGCATACTATGCTTTTGGATAAGGAGATGTGTACTTGTAGGGCATGGGAACTCATAGGAATCCTATGCTCTCATGAAATTTGTGCCCTTTATCCCTCCAAGATGGATTCATTGAGTATTATATTTGAGTTGTACTATAAGAAAAAATATTTGGCAACATATGAGACACATATACAACAAGTTTTAGGCCCAAGATTTTATAAGTTGGATCAATTTTGGCCCATAGAACCTCCACCCTTGCCCAAATTGGCTGGAAGACTAAGAAAATAAAGAGTTAAAGCTCCTCATAAACCATCAAATCTTAGACATTAGGCTGGTAAGCTTTCAGAGAAAGGCTCTACACAGTTATGTGGCTTATGCCATAAAGAAGGGGATAATTGAAAGACTTGTAAGAATAGAGGAAATCAAGTATAATACTTTGAACTCTCTTGTACATGTTGACTTGCTCATGCTTGTTATTGATGACTATGGTTTTGTTAAATTTGATTGTTTATCTATAGACATCAAGTGTTGCAGCCGGGAACCAAGGTGGAGCAACTGAGGCTGTTGTTAATGGAAATGACCAAGGTGTTGTAAATAGCCAAGGCAGGCAGCAGGCAGCAGGCAGCATCTATTAGAGCTGGCTCATCTACAGGTGGTGGCTCATCAATTAGACAATGCAATAGAGGGCAATGTGGGTATGGGATTTACATTAATGAGAGGATAGAGTCTTCAACCTTCAATGTGAGTGTTTTTTGTAATTTTAATTATTGTTTAAACATTTGGTTGTCCATTTATTTGTCGGCTTATTTTAATTTGTTTAAATTATTGGCTAAAAACACTAAACTATTAAATTAGATATATAACATTTGGTCGGATGTTTATTGGTTCAATTGTTTGGCTATAATGTTAATATATGTTCTTAAGTTGAAATGAACTTGAACTACTATTTGTTGGTTAGCCTGGATAGGAGTCGGAGAGAATTATTTCCACATATGTTACCATTAGTGAGTCAACCTATTTAGCTGATCCACAAAAAAAGTTTGTAATAGCAAATGAGACACAATTAATGAGAAAAAAGACACGAACTGAGGTCGCTATAGTTAGGAAGGTCAAGTTTAGTGGAGATGGCTCATCAATTTCATATGTAACTGATCTACCTTACAATGCCTATTGGTGTCAAATTACGCATACATTTAAGACTTAATATTGCGTGCATTTATACATTTTAATTAGCATTTAGTCTAGTAAAGCTATAAAAATAGATACTTTTATAGTTTGTTTTGTTACTTTTATAGTTTGTTTTATTTTTCTAGGGAAAAGAGGTTTTGGAGGTGAATGGTGGCCAAAAGAGCAAAAAGGGAGCAAAATAGAGTAAGGGAGTTGAGTTAGGTTTCTGTCGTGATTGTGATAGACCTGCAATTGCTCATAGCTGAAGTTATTATTGCGATTGTTACAGTGCTATGATTACTACAATACCATGTGCTACAGTACCACATGAATAATGCGCGATCGCACACAGTGTCGCGATCGTAATAGTAATGATGCTACAACAACGTTGCTATAGTAACGTTAGGGATTCAAGTGTCAATTAAGAAGACTATAAAAGAGGAACCAAAATCCTAATTTAGAGAGGGAGAGAATGCATTAAAAAGATCAATCAAGAGAGAGAATAAGGGGGAAGAAGGAGAAAAAGCAAGAAGCTAGAGGAAGAGCCTCCATTGAAGACCCAAAGCGTCTTGATAACAATTTTTCTTCCTTTCTCTTTATTGAATATTATTTTGTTAATCTCTTGACTGTATTTTAAATATTGAATTATGTATTTGAGAGCCATGTTTGGCTAAGTTTATTATTATTGTTGGAATTTTGGAAACCCATTTAATTTAAGTTCATTTATTAGATTTTGTTCTTGTTTATAAATTGCATATTGTGTTTGTTGAGCATACTAAATGTTGTATTATGGCCAAATGTGACCTTTGTTTGAATCTATGCATTGAGAAATGGTGGATTCAATAGACCTATAAATATTTGTTAGATTTATCAATGACTTGAGAAAGCTTGAGTAGATCTGATCCTCTGTAAGTTTGCTTATGGCCTTACAAGTTTGGTGTTGTCTTATTTTATGGTGATGATAAGAATTAAGTCATACTTTGAGATTTAATTGATGCTTGTTTATGGAGATTATCATTACTCAAGAGAGAGTGTTAATTGGTTTATTAAAGGTTAAGGTGTGCATTAAACTTAAATTAATTTATTATTTGACTTAAGGATAATGTGGTGTACAACTTCCCAATAACATGCTTTCCCGTTGATTCATTTCTTTATTAATTAGTTAGCTATAGTTTAATTTGCATTTTATTATTTGTTAATTATTTAGTGTGTTTATTATTTTATTAAAATTTTGTTTACAAGCTCTAAACATATTAAACTAAAGCTAATAGGTGTTTAGTCCTCAATCCTCATGGTAACAATACTCTACTCACTACTATATTACTTGACGACCAGTGCACTTGTGGTAGCGTACAAGTTTTTGGCACCGTTGCCAGAGATTGACAGAGCTAACATCATAATTAGTGATAGTTTATTTGGATTAGAGCAATTTTATTTTTGTGTTCTATTTTTAATTTTCTTTTACTTTGTTTTTAGGTACTCTTCTTGATGTTTGTGCACAACTCTTGAAATGGCTTATCATCAAGAGAGGGAAGAATGGACTCTTTTGGATTATTCTATGAACAATTTAGAGGGAGACATGGTGAATTCTTTGCAAGCACAACTTGTTGGTTTATTAAAGCAAATTAGTGATTTAAAGTCAAAAGGTAATGTTGTCCCCTAGTGCACTTTGTGAATATTGTCATATGTTTGGACATAATACTTTTGAGTATGATTTTAAAAGTAACGACATGTATGGATATAGTATTTGAGAGTTGTAGCTATAATAGAGGTCCATTCCAACCAAAGTAACCCAACAATCCTTTCTCCAATACTTACAACCAAGGGTGGATGGATTATCCTATTTTTCTGTGAAGCAACAATCAAAATTCTCAAGGACTTTTCAATTAATTGACTCAGCCACCATCACTCAAATTTCAACCACAACCAAGCAATGATAGGTTGACAGCCATGGAGACTAAGCTTGACAACTTCTTTGATGTTGTAACCTTCAATGAAAGACTAAAGGCAATGGAGATAAAGTTAGATAAATTGTGATGCTATAATCTCCAAGATGACCAGTTAAGAAGCTAAGTTTAACCAAATTGCTAAGAATCACACTTCTTCCATTCATAATATAGAAGCTACATTAGGGCAATTGTCCAATGTGGTTGCCACTAGAACTCAAGGACATTTGTCTAGCAACATGGAGGCCAATCAAAAGGAACAAGTAAAGACCATAATAATAAGGAGTGACAAAGAGCTTCAACTTCCTAAGGAAGTTCCAATGAAGGTTGAGGATGGCCAGGAAAGCCAAGAGAAGAAGCATGAAGAAGCAAGAGAGAATAAAAAAGAAAAGTAGGTTGTTATACAAGAGAAGCAAATAAAGCAGACCTCTACCATTAACATGTCTAAATATGCTCTAATACTTCCATTCCCTTTAAGCAAAGGATGATAAATGAAGATGAGAAGAGATTGGCAAAATTTTTGGAAACTTTCAAGAAGTTAGAGCTAGAATTGTCATTATTCGAAATATTAAATGAGAGGCCCAAATATGTAAAATTTCTCAAGGACATCATCACCAATAAAAAGAAATGGGATGAAAATGAAATTGTGTCCTTGATTGAGACTTGTAGCTCTATAGAAGATGAAGAGTGTAAAAAGGATGAAGTTATGGATGAGTGTGAAAGTGCACAAGAAGCCCCTCTTATTAAACCTGAAACTTGATAAGGAGTGACAATTTAATTTCCCTATCTATTGAGCAACCTCCTAGTTTAAAGTTAAAGGCTTGCCTAGTAACTTGAGGTACACATTCCTAGGAGAGAATAACACTCTACCTATTATCATCTCTAAAAACTTGTCCATCAAACAAGAAAGGAGAGTGTGTGAAGTTGTAAGCAAGAGGATTCAAGTGATTGGGTGGCAAAATTCTGACATTGAAGGGTTGAATCACTCAAATATGGTGCATAAACTTTATATGGAATATGGTTATAGAGCTCCAACCAAGAAAGAAAGGAGACCAAATTTCAAAATGAAAGAAATTTTTATTTCTCCTAAGGTATGCAAGGATAACTCTTTCATTTTTTATAATGCTTTTGACTTATGTTTATCTAACCTTATAGGGTGTTACAAAGATGTGAAGAGACTAATCTTATTTTACATTGGGAGAATTACCACTTTATAGTGGTAGAAGAATTAGTCTCAAGTCATATGCTATCAACCAAAGGGATAAATTTTGATGAAAATAGTTCATAATCTCATGAGAGTGCCAATTTCTTCAAGAAGGAAACAAAAAATGGCATAATGATCACATCCCTAAAAACACACTTCAAATTATGATCAACATAAGGCTAAAGCTACTTCAAGATATCTTGAAAGCAGGGTGGAATGGTCCTTTCAAAGACATACAATGGAGGTTTGGTGTAGGAAGCTCCTCCCTTCAATAACCAAACATGATCTAAAAAGGGAGTTTGGTCAAGCTAACGACTTTAAATTAGCAACCCTTTATTCTAGAGTGTTTTTTTATTTTCATT
>CATIWM010679923.1:0-11508 GCA_949671775.1 Mallotus repandus
AAATAAAATAAAGATGAAAAGTGCTTCGGTAAACATAAAAAAAGTATAAAATCAAGATGAAAAAAGTGGTCAAAGTATGGTGAATGATGTAATTTTTCCTAAGAATAATAATAGGAATAATAAAATAAAAATAATTAAAAATAGATACTTATAAATGTTTAAGCTAGTTGGAATTAGACAAAAATAGTTTATTGAAATAATTAAGTTTTTTTTGTTAATTATTTAATCACGTTATCAATGTTTAGTAATAAGAAAAATAAAAAATAAAACTATTTTTACGGTGAAGAAATATTTTAAAAATTCATTAAATGTGCTTTTGTTTATTAGCTGTTAATTGCTATGGAAAATATTCTATTTGACATAATACATTTTAATACGCATATGCGTTTAAAAATATAAGTTAAAGGATATAATAAAAATTAGGTTATAATTTTATAGAAAAAAATATTATAAAAATGCACTTTTATCAATAAAATAAGATAATGCTAACGCGGGATAATACATTTTTATTTTACCCTAAAAATGAAATAATACCCACTAAAAATTCACTTAAGCTTATAAGCAATTTGTCATTATTATAATATTGTGAAATAAAAAAAATTCCAGATTCAACATGGATCGTAATTGTACATAACAATCAATTAAAAAAAGCAAATAAAAATTAATTATAAAAACTAATTAACCCAATAAGCGATTAAGGAGGAAAGAAAATCACAATTAGAAATTTTTTTTTTTTTTTGAGGAAAAATTACAATTAGAACATTAAAGCCACATCACATTTGCAATAAACGTAAAAGACTGAAAAGTACTAGAAGAAAAATCTTATACATGTGCACAGCCATGGTTCAATATAATAGAATTGCGGTATAATAGAATTGCGGTGATATATATACCAAAAACTAAAATTGATTAAAACTCACGAGAAAGTACAAATTTATAAGAAGAAAGATAATTTAATTTAGTTATAATAAGAAAAACTTGTCCTATAATGATAAAAATTATTAAAAATACAAATTTAAATTTAATCAGATTTTAATTATATATCTCTTTGTATACATCTCTTATATACTTTCTTATTTATTCATTTTATACATTCCACAAATTTTTTATTACTCATATATAAAAATCTAATTTAATTACCGAAGTGTTCAAGGTGTTTGGAAGTAAATTAATATAGTAGCATTTAGCTAGATTAAAAATTTATTTCTTTGGCTCAATCTTTTGTCCACAAAATATTTTCAGTCAGTAATTGTTTAAATGAGTGTCCGTAAACAGTAAATATTATCTTCATTAAAAAAAATATTCCACTTTGGAAGACACATACATTTGACTTTGTCCTTCACTCACATGCTCCTCTCATGCATACTCCATGCCTACTCGTAATTTTTTTCCTTTGAGATGAAATTATTTAAATTCGGATCTCTCTTGAGTAATGTTGCAGGTGCTTGGCCATTAGCCTAAGTATTACTAATGGCTACTTCTAAATTAAGTCTGACACAAAACAGTGTGTTAGACTATAAATGTGGTAACACAAAACAGTGTTGCTGTTGAGTGGTAGGGTTAGTTATATTTGTGAAAGATTCTTGTTAAATTTATAAAATCTATATGTTGAATTAATTTAAGCCAAAATTACTAACACTCCCCTAAGGTTTATTCAAATTAACTATATTTCATCTTTGTATTTTCAAAAGTCAATTAAATACTTTATTAGATTTAATTCCATTAACTATTTGCTCTTTCTGTCAAAAAATAAGCACCGGTCAAACTATCAATAATTATAAAAATTTCAAAGTTACCGTTAATTAATTAAGAATTTAAATTGATGAACATGCATATGATAATGGTAAAACTGAAAGGGAGAATGAATTGACTTTTGAAAATATAGATATTAAGTAGTTAATTTGGACAAATCTCGTTGAGTGTTAGTAATTGTTTTTAATTTAATGATGAGATTGATTAATTAAATAGTGCACATAATTCTCGTTAAATTTATGAAGTATTGGCCCAAGTTGTTTTTGCTAAATGATAAAACCCTTACGAATATAGCAGAAAATTCAATATCGAATCTCTCTAGTTTGGCTGACTGGCTATCTAAGCATAATCTTTTACTGCAAGGAGGGGATTATTGGAGTAACCTTCCAAGCCAACTTGTTGTAATATTACAAAATGATGCATTATTCTCTGATCTTCAAGATTAATGAATACTTTCCTCTTCTCATCTAAAAAAAAAAATCGGTATCGAATCTTTCTAGTTTGTAATGAAAAATAAATAAATATTTCCAAAAAAATAAAAAACAATTTATGAAGTGTTCTGGGCCTGCATTGTGATGTTTGCCTTGGGCACAGGACAAATGGTGAAATTGAACTAAACCATACATTAAAAACCAAGGATTTATTGTTCCTTTCCTTTTTTTTTTTTTCTTTTGACCCTTTGAGAATAAGCAGGAAAAGAAGTATGTTGTTGGTGGTGGATGGGTCGTACAAGAACCATTGAAGATTAGGCTGCAAACACCAGTAAAATCTTTTAATGGCAAACCCCACGAGTCTACAGTATGGTGGCAGTCTATAATTTAGAATTACTAATGGATCCCCTCTGCTCTAATTTCTTTTTTTTTTTTTGTCGGACTTCATAGTTTCACCCCTAAACTTTTTTCTCTATTGCCTCTCAACATTTGATTATAATGTATTGAACTTTTTCTTTAATTTTAAACCTATTAAATCTCTGTTTTATAGGAGATAGGATGTTTGGATTAACTTATTAAGTCAATTGATAAAGATTTTTCATTAATCAGTTACAATTTAGATATTTGGTAAAATTTTAAATTCAGTAACTGATTGTTGTTTTTATTCAAAATAGTTACGAATTTAATAAACTATATTTTAGAGTTTTTTTTTCATCGGATCATTGCTGATTTGTATTAAGAAACTAATAACAAATAACCTCATTTAAGTTAAATTTATATATTTAATTTTTTACAGTTTATAATCAAATAAATATTATTTTTAATTATAATTAATAATAAAATAATTATAATATGTATACCTATAATTATTTTTTAAAACAATTTTACAATATTATTTATATTTTAAAATATATTTTAAAATAATTTCTATTTAAAATTTTAATAATATATAAATCAAAGATAATATTTATTTATTATTATATACTATTTTTAAATAATTCATATAATTAAAAAATATTATAAAAATATATAAAATTATATTTAAAAATAAATAGTACTCATAATAATCATTTAGTTTGTAATAGCAACAACTAACAAAATTTTACTAAAAAATTTTATATTTATCAGTTAATGATCATTTAGTTTGGAATACCAACAACTAATAAAATTTTATCAAAAAATTTATATTTATCAGTTAATAGCTGTCAGCTCTCCGTAACTGCTATTAATTATCGGTTGCTAAAAACTGTTGAACCAAACAGACTCTAAAAAAAAGTTCACTTTGATTAAAGAAGAAAAAAACTTCAAGATAAAAATTAAAAAAAAAATAAAAACACTAAGAGGGTAATGGAATTAAATACTCAAAGAGGTTCTGATATTTATAGAAGAAATGAAATTATTCAAGTCTGACATTCACAATGCTCAACATCTTCGAAAGTTAATTTGGTTTTACATATAAACAGGTTAATAATCCGCGCCATGCTTGGATTCTAAATTAATATTTTTTTAAATATTTTAATAGTTTGTTATATTATTAAATATTTTAATATATTAAAAAATAATTTACTAATTGTGTGTATGTGTTTATGTATACACATATACACAGAGGGATTAATTTTGATATTGTATTTTAATAGTCGCTTATTATCTGACAATATGATTTAAATTTTAATTAAATAATCACTTCAATTTTATTTGTTACTTTTATATTAATTTAATCTTTATTTGTTTGTAAATAAATTATTAATTAAAATGTGCCAATAATTTTTGAAGCAACACAATATAAAATAATAAAATTGTATTAAATTGAAAGTTCATTTTAACAAAAACAAATTGCTTACGTTATGGACATAGATGTTAGTATAAAAAATTAAAAAATTCGATGCCTTTATGAAATATTAAGCATTTAGTATTGTAATTAATTTTAATCTTATTTAAACATTTATTACTATAATTAATTTTAATCTTATATTATTATTTAGTGAAATATTATGTTATGATTTTTAAATTTTTAATTAAAAACCAATTCAAATGTGTATGTTACTTTTATATCATTTTAATTAATAATTTAATTTTCACTTATTTTTGCAACTAATTTTAATTTAAAATAATTAATTTTATTTATTATCTAATTATTTTTTAATACTTAACTACTAACCATTTTAATTTTGTAAGTTAGTATAATATTTTTTTTAATTTATAATTCATTAGGCATTTATAATTGTAATTAATTCTAATTTCATATTATTAATTAGTCTTGTGTACTATCTTATTAATTTTAAATTCTTAACTAATTATTATTTCTATTTTTGTAGATTACTTTTATAATATTTTAATCTTTACTTGAATGTAAATAAACAATTGGTAAGGTCTGTGAATGTTTGGTCTAGTGGTTAAATCTTAGTACGGATACCTACAGGTTTCAGGTTTGAGACCCGCGTCCCTTGTTTGTGTTCCCCTCCTCAATATTTGTATGATAAAAAAAATTAAACAATTAATAAGAAAATAAAAAATACAAATAATTTTAAGAGATAATACAATATGTAAAAAATTTAAAAACAAGCTTTCACATAGAAATGAAGATAGTTTTATGTGACAAACAAACCAATATATATATATATATATATATATATATATATATATATATACACGCAGTTTGTCAAATTTTTACAGTGAGACATTAAAATATTTAATATAATTAAATACCATTAATTTTAATTTTAATTTTTTTATGTTTTTATAATTAATTATACATTTATTATTGTAACCAAGTCTAATTTCATATAATTAATTGGTCACTTATTGTCTAATTATTTTTAAAAAAAAATTAATTAATAAGTAATTCAATTTTATGGGTGAAAATTTTTACACTCGTCTTGTTAATAATTGTACTCCATTTTAATTTTATTTGCAATTTAAATGACTTAAATTACCCTTAATTCAAAATAATTCTGTTTTATTATTTGATTAAGATATGAAAAATGAACTTTTCACCACAATCAATACTGACTTAAAAAATTATTTAATTATTTATACATGATAAAAGTTTAATAACTTGAATGTAAATAATTTACTTTAATTGAATAGTTTTTATATTGTAATCACTAAGAACTATTTATATTTTTATTAATTTGTTATGTTAGTTTATAATACCTTTGACTTATATAATTAAAATTTTATTAAAAACAATTGTATTTCTTTATTAATATGGTCATGAAATGTTTATTTTAATTTTTTAGTTGTATTAACATTTTAATTATTTACACATGATAAAAAAAAATTTGATGATAAGTTTGATTTTAATTTTTCTTAAATTTTTTAATAAAATGGTAGAATATAATACTAAAAATATTACATGTGTTAAAAAATTATTATAAAATAAAATAATTAAAAGAAATTTTACAAATATCAATTAAATTAATAAAGTAGAATTTTTTGATATAAGGTAATGAAGTCATTATTTCTAATATAAATAATGGAGTACAATTTTTAAATGGGGAGAGTGTAATAAATTTTACAAAATTTAAAAACAAAATCATAATAAAAAGTAGATATGGAAGATAAGGATATATATGTTTTTTACACTATAAAAATATTAATAATGAAGTGTGAATATAAAATATTGGAGTATAAAAATCACCACCCCAATTTTATAGATTACTTTTATATTATTTCACTTTATGATTTAATATCTTCATATTTAATTAGACACTTATTAATGTAATTAATTTTAATTAATTTTTATTCAATATCTTCATACTTAAGTAGACATTTATTATCGTAATTAATTTTAATGTCAAATAATTAACTGGTTACTCATTATCTAATTAGTTATTTTTATTTTTAATTAATAATCTATTCAGTTTTATAAGTCACTTTTTACATTATTTTAATTTACAATTAGTTAGTCAATTGTTGTTACAAGTAATTTTAATGCTTGTAGGCGGCGGGGTTTAATCGTGCATCCAAGTGTTTGGCTATCACGGTATTATGTAGATTTAGGACCTACTAGGGAATATATAATGGATTTATGGCCCAAAATAGAGATGGAGTCACCACCCGAATGAAATTTGGGACACACTATACAACAACTGGATTTCACGAAAATTTTTAGAAGCCGTCATCAGAGATCGGGTTCGGAAACTGGGTATGGGCTATTGGAATGCCCACTCAACCTTGCAGTTAACTTCTGTTCATATTTTGTATTTTATTACCTTTGATTATTTGATTATTTCCTTATTAACATGCAAATTGTAAGCATTTTCAATCGATTACCGCATTTTACACTTTTAATTCAGATTTGCACATTAGTCTATTTTCATGCTTATAAACCCGACATCAATCATGAATAATAAATTATAAAAATACACTCAAATAAAAGGGAAAAATGATTAGGGATTACAACTCGTTGCACAATTAAAATAGCAATAAACATAAACAGCATAATAAATAAATTCAAGCTATTAGGAGATTAATAATTTGGATGATTAAAGATCATCCAAAAAATCTTGCAAAACTCAAAAGATTAACTTTCCATAAATATAAAATTCCTATGAGAAGAAACCCAATTTGTTAGTTTTACATAAAATAATAATTGCTTAATACATCCGCAGCCCCCTGAACTTGGCATAAGATGGCACGCACAATCATAATGAATTCATAATCAGGTAAATTAGACAATCAGACATGCATTTGAGCTAAGGAAAAAAAATTGCAACCAAGCATTGTTCTGAATTATTATAACATAAAAAAAATTCAAAGATAATCATCATTAATCGATGCTTAAATTCAAATAAGCTTCAACTTGTACTCCGAAACGGTAGAGTTATTTGAAGTCCCTCATGCCCATGTCCTTCAGTTTGTTGACTAGAGGTGGAACACATGCTTCTATGGCTATAATCAACTAGTTAGATTCTGCAAGTCTATGCTTCATTTGGGCTAACTTTTCTCTCTATCTAGTCAGAAAGCTTGTGAAGAACTCATCAAGTCTTTGCATCGTATTTTGTAGGTCTTGAAGAGAAATTTAAAACTGAGAATTTAGCCCATACTGCTTAATGAAGGCCGAACATAGTTCTTTCCAGTCTTGCTGAACATGCACATCCAGAGTGTAGTACCACTTGATAACAACTCCTTCAAAGGATAATGGAAATTGTTTGACAATCTAAGCTTTAGACAACCCAGTTGCTTTCATGTATTTGACATACTGCTTCAGGTGCAGGTGAGAATCATCAGTGCAAGAGTATTTCTTAATGCCTGGGAATTGATATCTCGGGGACAAAGGTTCTTCCTCCAAATCCAAGTCCTCATCCAATTCGTCAAAGTTAGGATTGAGCCTATCCTTTTTCATCGCAGTCTGCAGTTGATCCGTTTACCTTTGCATATTTTTAATTCATTCTGATTCAGTTGGATTTACCAGTGCTTTTAGTTTTTCTTTGGAAGGCTCACCAAAAATGCTTTTGGTTTTGAAGTCTCCTCCATTAAAGGGCATCTTCCATATCGTCTCAGCAAACATGTCCCTAACCATTTGCCGCATGTCATCCCCAATCTCTTTCAACAGTTTTTTCTTAAAAGATTCAAAATTAAAATTAGAGGGTCTTGCCATTCTGCTTATTTGTGAAGTGACCTCAATTTTTTGATTGGATCCTTGATATTGGTAGGCCAAATTCGTCTTTAATCTGCTTCCAAACAAAGAGAGGCTTATGGCTAAGAAAAATGCATTTCTTTTTTTTTTTTTTGAAAGAAATCACAATGAATGTCATGTATGCATGAAATGCAGATTATTTATTTACAAGCATAAGCAGATCGCATAGCGAAGCCTTCCAACCTTATTTCTCCTATACAAATGTTCAATGGTGAGTTTCTTTTCCTAGAATTTTTGGTCTAGGTTTTAATTATCAACGGAGAAAAATAAAACTGACATATTCAAGACAACTCTCAAGGCGATACAAATAAGTAATAATTCCTTTGAATAAATCCAAAGTCCACCTTAATGGGCTATAGTAGGCATTAAAGGCCTAATTTAACACAGTCCACTTACAATGGGCTTGGGCTTTATTTCAAGGATTACTATATGGCATAAAGCACACGCATTTGGAAAAAATCCTGAGGGAAATTGCTAAGTCATTACATGAGCTGAGTCTTGGGTAATAAGCTTTTGCTCCCACAACTAGATACCTCCACTACGTCTCACCACTCAAGGGTCCATGCGACATGGATAAGTACGTACTATGAGTGATAATAATCAAACGCTCCACCACCATGTTTAAGTGAAGCACATGTAATAGAGGAATGATTATCATCGGTTTAATCAGGACTTTGTGCACATTGTGTGAAAATGTGTCATGAATGCAGAAAATGCAAAGGAAATAAGAAAATAATCAAAGATGATAAAGTACAAAACACTGGAATCAGTTTCTCTATCCCTAGTGGAGTCGCCACTGTAGGCAGCGGGGTTTAATCGCCCGCCCAAATGTTTGGCGACCACGGCACTGTGTGGGCTCAGGACCCATTAGAAAATATATAATGGGCATATGGCCCAAAATAGAGATGGAGTCGCCACCTGGATGAAAGCCGAGACACAATGTATAACAACTGGATTCCACAGAGGTTCCCAGAAGCCGTCATCAGATATCGGATTCGGAAACTCGGTATGGGCTTTTGGAATGCCCACTCAACCTTGTGGTTGGCCTCCATTTGTGTTTTTTATTTTATTACCTTTGATTATTTGATTATTTCCTTATTAACATGCACATTGTAATTATTTTCAATCGATTATCGTATTTTACACTTTTAATCCGAATTTGTGCATTAGTCCATTTTCATGCTTATAAACCCGACATCAATCACAAATAATAATTTATAAAAATACACTCAAATAAAAGGGTAAAAGGATTAGGGATTACAACTCGTTGCACAATTAAAATAGCAATAAACATAAACAACATAATAAATAAATTCAAGCTATTAGGATATTAATAATTTGGATGATTAAAGATCATCCAAAAAATCCTGCAAAACTCAAAAGATTAACTTTCCATAAACATAAAATTCCTACAAGAAGAAACCCAATTTGTTAGTTTTGCATAAAATAATAGTAATATGAACTAATTTACAAGTAAACATGATTAAACCGAACATCATGATAATTGCATGCAAGGTTAAAGTATAATTTAAAATAAATACACATAAGACATAAACTATGCAAGACAAACATATAAAATCGAAGCCAATTCAAGAGTGGTCCTGATGATGTGGCGTCGCCTCTTTGACAGACAACAACAAACTTGCAATTTCTTAAATCTTAAGTAAATTCAAAGTATATATAAATAAACAAAGATTGATGAAAATAAACAAAGATTTACAACTAATACTCAATAATTCACATGATCATATCATGAATATAACCTCAAATAAACAATGAACACAAAAACAAGTAATAAAAACCAAGAAATGAAGTTTTATATAAAACAAGGAACTTAAACCTTGAAAATGATGATTCTTACTGATTTGGTCAGTTTTAGAGCTCCTAACTTAGCCTTTAGAACTTGGTTTATTGTTTTAGATTATCTTGAATGTAAGAACTCCTTCTTCCTTCTCAGGGATTTAGATTATTAGGCTAAAACTCTCTCTTTTTCTCTCTTCTTTCTATTTTCTCTATTTTTTTCTCTAAAAAAAAACGTTCTTTTCTCTCCAAGCTTCGTCCTCATTTTAGAACAGCCAACTTCTCCCTTTAAAACTAGCCAAAACCTCCCTCTTAAGCTTCCAACCTTTGCCTCTTTTTTATTTCCCCAAAACCAAGACCAAGACCAAACATCCATCTCTCATTTCTAATCATTGTGTCTCTCTTTTTTAGTCTTACATCTGCCTCAAATGTTCAACTTCCACTCACAAATCTTCAAATTAGTGATATATAGGTCCACCCCATGTGTAATGCTGCCAAAAAATAGCAATTATTGTTGTATAGGTCAGTGAGGCGACACCTCTTTGGCCCTGACAGCTACTATATTTGGGCCATAATGGACTTTGAGCTTGGATTTGAAGCTTTGGGCCTTAGCTAGGTGTTTTAGGCTTAAATTTGACATTTTGGGCCCTTGAGTCCATTCTAGAGAAGGTTTCGAGTTTTCTTGCATTCAAAATTTATTTTATCTCATCACTGGGCTTTCATTGCAGGCTAATCAAACTGAGAGTGTCCACAATACCATAAAATTTTAATAACTTATTATCTGATTAATAAAAATTATAATTTGTTTGATTATTTTATATTGCTTCAGGTTATAATTAACTAGGTACTTATTATTGCAAATAACTTCAATTTTATAGAAGTAAATAGTCATTTATTATCTAATGAATTTTTATTTGAATTTCTGATTAATAACCTATTCAATTTTATAAGTCACTTTTACATTCATTTTAATTTATTATTAGTTAATCAATTGTTGTTACAATTAATTTTAATATGATATAGTTTTAGTAACTTATTATAATTTTGCAGCTTATTTTATATCGTTTTAATTTATAATTAATTAGATACTTATTATTGCAATTAACTTCAATTGCATATAAGTATGTAGTCATTTATTATCTAATTAATTTTTATTTATTTATTTATTAATAATCATTTTAATTTTATAGGTTACTTTCATATTATTTTAAGATTTACATGATTATAAATAAAATTTTTCATAAAAGAAGAATAAAATATGAAAATAGATTTAGAAGCAACAAAATAAAAAATATTTAAAAGAAATTTATCGTGTATGACAAAATAATATGTGTTATAATAAATTTAAAATCATATTAAGAAAAGAAAGGAATATAAACTTTATCACAAACCAATTTTATGTAAACTTGTATAATAGATAGAAATTAATAGGATAAAATATATAAATCAAACATTTCAAATAAAAAAAATAAATTTCAAGTTAACTAAATGTAAAATAAAATCTATAAATTAAAAAAATTTAAAACTAAAAGTTCCTTTTAATAAAGAGAGATTATTATAAAAATAAAATACTTTACATTATAGATGTAGATGATAATGTAAAACAGAATATAAATTTGTATGAAAATCATAAATTAATAATGAATAGCAATCAAATATCTCAATCAAAAATTATAAATTTCAAGCCAAATAAATGCAAAATAGAATTAAAATTATGAATTTATTTTTAACAAAAAAAGTTGTGAAGCGAAAATTTTACCTTATCATGGTGCAAAAAGAAGAGAAACCGCTTTACACCGAGTATAATGTTTATTAAAAAATAAAAAATAAATATTTCAAATAAAAATTATGAAGTTCAAGTTAAATAAACATAAAATAGATTAT
>CATIWM010680029.1:0-14668 GCA_949671775.1 Mallotus repandus
AAGCAACAAAACCAATAACAAAATAAAATGAACAAAAAAAAAAAAGCAAAAGAATAAAAAGTAATAATAAAATAAAATCGACAAACTTAGTAACTAAACAAAATCAAATACAAAATCAAATATAATAAAAGAATCAAAGAAAATCAAATAGAAAGGCGTAGAAGAAGATGATTCAATTGATGCAATATTGATTTCCCTGAAAAGGTGATCACCATTAATGGAAGCCTGTGGCTGGCTTTTTGGTGTTGCCTGTGAATTATTTTTTATCTGATTTATGGCTAGGAACTAAAGAAAAGTACGTGAAAAATAAAAGGAGGAAGGACTATGTTTTGGCTCACGGCAAATAATAAGGAAAAGTAGAAGAAAAATAATAAAACTCTTGGAGCCTCCTATGAAAAGAGAAAATCGCGTATATATAGAAACACCTCCTGAAACCCTAAGTTGGGTATAGGATAAAAAAAATAAAATTTCTTCTTTATTTATCTAATAAAACAACATTTATCATTATATATATGAACTAAAACAAAAATAAGAATCAATAAAAATAAAGATAAATCAATATATATGTAAAACAAATTTTGCGAAGGCCAATTTAATTATTCAACAAATTTGAATGGCCTGTGTGGCCACTTTTTATTTTGAAATGAAAATTTCAATTTGTGAAGGTAGATGGGCCTTTCGCAACAAATTTTTTATTTCAAAAATTTTGTTTTTGTATTTCTTTAATTTTCTTTCTTTTTTGAATTTTTTGGAAATTTATTTAAAAAGGAAATAATTAAAATTTATAATCGGTCCTAAAAATAATTTACAATTTAGTTCAAAACCAATAAATCATATCCAATAAATCTAATTTCATAGTGACTTTTCATCATTGGATCCTCTATCACATCCAAACTTAAATTATCCAAAAATTGGGTGCTTACAGCGCATGTACAGGCTTTTGACCAAAAGAAGGTCCCAATGGGTTATACTCCTGAACAAATGGTGAATTCGCTCATGGAAAGTCCTCAAAGGCACTATTATCTTCACAGATGATGATTCGCCATTGGAGGGGAGAGACCACCACAAGGCCAAAGTGAAAGGTAAATTTACTTATTGAGTGATGGTAGATAATGATTATGCCATCAATGTGTGTCACTTGAAGATTCTACCTAAGTTAGGACTTACTGTGGCGGATTTGAAACCATTTGATGTGATTATCAAGGCATATGATGACACGAAGCGACCTATTGAAGGGACTTTTAAAGCTTTGATTAAGACTTGATCTATTGAAACCTAGGTAAAGGTTCATGTGATTGACATCCCAAATAGTTTTGCCATTCTATTGGGATGGCCATGGTTTTATCTTTTGGGAGGAGTATAATCTACTATTCATCAAAAGATTAAGTTTTCACATGATGGGAAGGTGGTAACCATTTCAGCAGAAACTGAGGCTATTGTTGCTCCTAAAGAAATCCCAATCAATCCTAGCTTTGAGGTTTGTGTGATTGATCAAGATAAACTTGATGAGAAGATTATGAGCATAATGAGAAAGAATAGGAAAGAATCAGAGCAGACCGCCAGAGTTTGTGTAATAAAAGGTACTAATTGTAAAATATGGGAGATGGTATCATGGAGTCGAGGAAGAAAAAGAAGCTAAAAATTAAAAATTGGCATTATAGGAAAGGTTTATGAAAGAAGGCGATGGCTATCCTTATGTGGGACTCCTAAACCTTTGATGCTAGCAAGGAAATTAGTTCCGGGGTTTGAGATATTTATTGAATTCCTGAAAGGGGTGAAGAAAGTTGTCGCTAATGAGAAGCTGGTACTGGATCCAGAATCTAAAGAGGGTGTTCCTACTGTGGAGCTGAAGGATGCTGCTAATTAGACAGAAGAGGCAAATTTTGAGACCTTTGTCTAGAACTCTATCATTGATGTTTTTTTTATAATGACTTTGATGTTTCTTAGGATAGTTTGTTTGAAACTGATGATTTGTTTTTCTTAAAAGTTGAAGCAATGAAATCTGAGTTTGCTTATTTGTGTGATGTGTTTCCTAATTGTTGTTATGCTGTAATAATCATTTCATGCATATATTTAATATTAATTATTCACAAACTGAATCATTTAATCTAGGCACAAATGATAATCTTAAAAATATACTAATTGCTTTTGATTTAACTCCTGACGAGAGAGAAAAAATGAAAAAAATATTAATAAAATGATAGAAAGTATTTCCTTTAGCTATGAGGATATGCCTGGGATTGATAGGGAAATTGCAGAATGTAGAATTCCTACGGATCCTCACATTTCACCAATAAAGCAGAAGAAAATAAGATTAAGACCAGAATGGGCTCTTCTAATCAAAGTGGAGGTTAAGAAGTAGTTGAAAGTGAAATTCTTAGAGGTAGTGGAGGACACCCAATGGTTGGCTAATATAATTATGATCGCTAAGAAATATGGGAGAGTTCGAATGTGCATGGATTATAAGGATTTGAAAAAGGCTTGTTCGAAGGATGATTTTCTCTTATCGCATATTGATACATTGGTTGACAGTGCAGCCTCCAGTGCCTTATACTCCTTTATTGATGGCTTCCTGAGGTACAATCATATAATGATGGCAGTAATTGATAAGTTACAGATGTCCTTTACCACTGAGTGGGGAATCTATTGCTACTTAGTCATGCCTTTTGGACTAAAGAATGTGGGAGCTACTTATTCGAGGATGGCTACCACTTGTTGCATGACATGATCTACATAAAGATAGAGGTATATGTGGACGATATGATGATAAATTCACTTACCATGGAAGGGAATTTTACAGCTTTAGACAAGTTTTTGGCAAGGGTTGAAAGGTACAATTTGAGATTAAATCAAAAGAAGTGCATGTTTGGGGTAACATCGGGAAAGTTGTTGGGGCATGTTGTCAGTCAGAGGGGAATTAAGGTAGATCCGGAAAAGGTTAGAGCAATCAGGGAAAAATGCTTACACCCAAGACCAAGAAAGAAGTAAGAGGGTTCATTAGATGGTTATAGTACATTAGTAAGTTCATAGCCAAGTTGGCCACCATTTATGAACTATCTTTAAGCTTTTAAGGAAGAATCAACCTGTAATATGGGATGATAGGTGTCAGTTGTTAGTGATATTTACTAAGTCAATCATGTATGACCATGTTTTGTACTTTATAATTTTATTAATAAAGAGACATTTTCATTATCATTTTATGTTATGATAATTACTTGACTAGTCAATTCTTCCTAAGGTCATCAAGTATGTGACTTGATAGTGAAACCCTTAGATTAAATATAAGTTCTATTCAAATTATCCCTAGTCATTCATTATTATAGAACTAATACTGAATTAAGGCTAGTATGATGTTGATTGATGATTATGTTTTACTAATCATGAATATAAGATATTAAGTCAACTCATAGATACTTATTTGAGAAATGATGTACTAGATTGACCTATTATGAGAATGCTACATAGATAATTGTCATAAGTAATTCTCATCACAGTAATATTATTTTAGTCCTTTGACCTTAAAATCACCATGGATTTCTACGTAATTATTTTGTATCTTGACACATTCTAATATTGCGCTTAACAGGATGATGAAATAGATTATTGTTGGATAAAAAAAATGAGTTTTGTGAGGAATGTGAGTGATTGAGAAGGAATTTGTCCCTTATTTAATTTAAGTAATATAGTTATGGGCCCCTTGATAGATTAACTGAAGAAAATGCATAGCCATGCTGGAATTAATTGATAAAGAGTTATCATTCTCAGTCTACTTGGAATCAAGTCATAATATGATTGAATTATGTAAGGATGACATAAACTATGCCTTATGTTCAATCCAGATATCATGTGACAAAAGGATTACAATAATCACTGTAAATTATGTTATATTGGATTATTGACCTTCACATAACTTGGTTGTCATAATTGTTAGGTTTCATGATCCAAAACATAGCAAAAACAAAAAAAAATTACCACAAAAACCCTAAACCTGGATCCATGTAATTCACATTAGATCGATCAAAAGGAAAACTTACCAAGAAAATTTTAAGGTAAGAGTGTTGGAAGGAAGAGAAGGGGTTCACACTAGTGACACCCTACCTCGTGCTTCATGTATCCTTTATCGGATGGAGGCACCACCAATAGATCACGCCCTCTATAGTAGCCACACAAACTATATAACCAATGCAAAGTAGGATTGCTAGAACCTTTGTTGTCTTACAATACATTTTCTATCTATGTGTTTTTTGTTTTCATATAAGGAAGTAGTAGTAGAAGAAGGAGAATAGAAGCTTAGCAAACCCTAGTGTAAGCACCTAATTTTGAGATAGTCGAGTGTGGATGCAACAGAGGACACCAATAATGAAAATTTATTATAAATAGGTGTCTAGTATATGAATTTCGGATCTCAATGCTTGATTGCATTTTTTGAGGACTTAATTGTAATATTTTTTAAGGACCTAATTGTAAAGTTTTTCATTCTTTCAAGGGTCATTTTATAATTAAAAGTTTAAAAAATCACTGATTGGAGTTATGTAATTCCGATCAGAATTACATATTTTCATTCAAAAATGCATAATTCCGATCTAAATTATGTACTTCCGGCCGAAAATACACAATTCTAGTCGGAATTGCATAGTTCCGATCACGGTAATTTTGATTTTCTAATTTTTCTTGAATTTTGATTGGTTGAAAATAAATAAAAGTAAAAATGTAAAATAAAATAATCCTGGTAATGTAACATTATCAGTTTGTTTGAGGGATAAAAGTATAAAATTTGAAAATAAATCTTTCCTGTGATTATCAAGAGCAAGAGCATGTAACTAAAGGATTTTAGGGTTTTATTATTTAAACTCTTATTTTGATAAAGGGGGGGGGGGGGGGGGGGGGGGCATTTTTTGTAACGTAAAAAAAGAGGAGGTTCTAGTTTAAAAAGAAACTTTACGCAGAGAGAAAAATCTTTTCTTTCTCCTTATTTTCTTTTTACTTTCTTTAAAAAGAAAACTCCTTTGTTTAAAAAATATCAATTGACCCTGAGAAACAAAACTCAAGTCTGCAGATTGTATTTCAACCACAAATGGTGAACAAAACCTATGAGGAGCAATCAATACTGCATCCATCTTCATCCTTTCTGTATTTTGTTTCTTTTTTATTATTATTTATTTCTTTTATTTAATTTTTTTTATTGTCACATTCTTTTTTATGTTTTCCTTTTTATATTAATAGTTATGGTAGGAGTAACCTAAGTTGTGGAGTAGATCACGTGATTGAACTAAACCAAACCTATGAAGGTCCATGGAATGCCATAGATTAAAGCCATGTTATGATTTTGCGTAGATTTTAGGTTTTTTATTATTTATTCTATGTGTTTTGTTTATTTGTTTGGTTTATTGGCATGTATAATTCATTTGTACATAGGAATTATAATAGCCCAAATAGAGGGAAAATAGTGGAATCTTTATTTTTCTACACTTAAAATTGATTAGTAAATTAGGTTTAATTTGGTAAAACCCTAATAAAATCCATGGTAGCTTAGATTAATTTTATGTTGCATGTAATTAAAATTAGAGTTAAAATCACACTATTTGTATGTTTGATTTATTATTTGCTTATTTCAGCTTTTATTTATTTTTTTATTTGTTTTGGGCCCCAATCCCACATTTAGGATTTAACTCATGATTTAGGTCCATTAAAATTAATATAGATTAAATTAATATTTAAAATAAATTTAGGCCCATTTAGGTTAATTTAGACCTAGGCCAATTTTTAGTTTAAATTGATTAGACTTAGCTCAGCCTATTCAAGTATTTTTTTTTCTTTTAAAATAAATAAAGTTAGGATCATTTCATGTAAATTTAACATTAATTATAACTAGGCCCTACTTAAATTATCCAATCCAATTCAATTGCCATAAAAGTGGTAGATTTAGGCCCATTTCTTTAAAATTAAAAATTATGGATTTAAACTCACTAATTTAATTAAAATATAGGCCCACCTTTAGTTTCATTATACTTCGTAAATAAAATATGTAGACTTAGCTAATTTAACTAAAATCAATGTAGAGTAGACTAACATAGGGACTGATTTTGTTTTGTGAATGCAGTTTTTATATGCACTTTCAAGACTAGTTGCCTTGGTGTTAGATGGATGTATGATTAGGGTTTAATGAAATTGCATATAATTAGAGAATAATTTAGTAATTAATAAAGCAATTCTAAATGAACAAAAGACTAAGAGAAGTTGGTATTTCGTATCCAAAATCCTTGGATGTGGTGCTAACTTTCTTTTAGAGAATCGAGTTACCACCACCTTCAATTTGTCCCAATTATTACCAGGGTGGCGACTCCTCATCTACACACCATGTCTTTGTGATATAGTTAGTATGTTCCTTGGGGCCCTAAGCTCAAATAGTGTCACGGTTGCTAAAATCTTGGACGTACACTAAACCTCATCGTTTACACCTATAGAAAGAGATGTTTATATATACATCCTATCTAGGGTTTCTCTTACCAATAATTTTTTTTTTAAGATTAAACTTCCTTGTCTACTTTGATTCTAATTCAAAATTAGAATCCTTTCCTATTTATTTAGTTAATTTTAGCCCACAAGTCATAATTGTTCTCTAGCAAGACATTATGACTATTCAAGTTGTGTAAAGGTTAGTAATCTAACATAACTTAGTACATAGTGTGTACTATAGTCCTTTTGTCGCATGATATCCTAATTAAACGTAAGGCATGGATAATGTCATCCTTATATCATTCAATCATAGTGTTTCCCGATCCCAAGTAGAGGGATACTAATAACTCTTTATCTGATATTAATAACCCTTTATCAATACATTCTATCATGGCCATATGTTTCTTTTTAGTTTAACTCGTTGAGGGCCCACAAATATCTTCTCAAAATAACTAAGGGACTAATTCCATCTTAATCACTCACATTCCTTAAAATATTCATTCTATATATGATCACAACCTGTTTTACCATCTGGTTAAGGATGATGTAGGGATGTGTCAAATACAGAACTTATCATGTAGAAAACCATGGTGATTTCATATCAGAGGACTCAAATAGTACTGCTATGATGAGAATTACCTATGACAATAATCCATATGATATTCTCATAGTGGGTCGATCTAGTATATCATTTTTCTAAATATGTACCTGTGAATTTCACTTAATATCTCATATACATGATTAGTAAAACTTAATCATCAGTGAACCTCATACTAGTTTTAATTCATTGTTGTTCCCACAATAATAATCGACTACGGATATTTAGATTAGAATTCAAGTATTGCCTAAAAGTCTTACAATCAACTCACGTACTTGATGATCTTAGGTAGAATTAACTAATCAAGGAAAACACTAGAATTAGCCAGTAATAATAAAAATGCCTCTTTATTATTAAAATGGAAATTTGACAAAGTCAAAATATGGCAATTACATAATTGGCCTAGTGCATATCACTAACAATAATGTCTTGCTAGAGGCCACTTATGACTTGTAGGCCTCAATTTGGATTTCAAGCCTACTGCCAACATCATGTTAACCTACAGGGTCACACACTTAGAACATGCCCAAAACAAATATGGGTTTACCAAGCCCAGTAAAACATCGTGGAAATAAATAAATAAATTCGTGTGTGTATATATATATATTATTTATTTATTTAAGGTAATTGTTATCTTAAATAAATAGGGAACTATTTCTGTTTTGGTATTTGAATCAAATCATAATTGAAAAGGTAGAATATACCAAAAATGTTTTGGTAAGTGAGAAGTTACCAAAATTTTGTTTTGGTAAGTAAAATCCTAATTGAGAAGGCTATAAATATATCATATTCTCTAGGGTTTCAACACTATAATTCTGCCACCAAAATTCATTTTCTCACTTTTGAGAAAATGAAACACAAAGAGTTAAAAAGTGAGACTTTTGAGAAAAAGGGTGCTAGCACACTTATTCATTTTGGAGCAACTGTTCATGTGGATACTAGTAGATGACATAGCCTTTTGGAGACATCTTAATCCGATGAACAAATTAAAAAGCTCAAAGTAGGGTGTCACCGGTGTGAACCACCTCTTGTCCTTCCATCATTCTTGCCCAATTTTTTTCTGTGGTAAGGTTTTGGAAATAATTAAATCAGTTAATTAAATTACATGGATCCTATTTTTGATTTATGATAAAAAATTTATTTTTTCACTGCGTTTTTTTATCACAAATCCCAACATCATTAGGCTTTTGAAACCATTAAGGATTATTTAATTAATCCTCTAGTGTTATAATCGCTAAGCCTTGGTAAACCTCTAATCCTTTATTCAGCCATTGAAAAGGAAGAAGTGGGGGCAATGTTAACTCAAGAAGGGGAGGATAAAGTTGAACATGTAGTGTATTATCTGAGCAAGAAACTCCAGCCCTGTGAGTCTAACTACAATCTAGTGGAGAAGACATGTTTGGATGTGATCTGAGCAACTAAGAAGCTTCAACACTATTTCCAATCTTACAGAGCTTAAGCAATTTCCAACCATATGCCTCTTTGACACCTTCAACAAACTCTAATGCTCACAAGGAAATTAGCTTGGTGGTTGGTTCTGCTCATTGAGTTTGACGTACAATATATGGCAAAGAAAGTTATGAAAGGGAGAGTAGTAGCAGACTTCTTGGCTCAAAATCTAGTGGATGACGTAGACATGTTTGGCTGGATAAACCTCTAATCTTGTATTTAGCCATTGAAAATGAAGTAGTGGGGGCAATGTTAGCTCAAGAAAGGGAGGATAAGGTTGAACATGTAGTGTATTATCTGAGTAAGAAACTCTAGCCCTGTGAGTCTAACTACAATCTAGTGGAGAAGACATGTTTGGCTGTGATCTGGGCAACTAAAAAGCTTCAGCACTATTTCTAATCTTACAGAGTTCAGGCAATATCCAACCATGACCCTCTTAGATACCTTCAACAAACTCTACCATTCACAGGGAAATTAGCCTAGTGGCTGGTTCTGCTCACTAAGTTTGACGTAGACTATGTGGCAAAGAAAGTTATGAAAGGGAGAGTAGTAGCAAACTTCTTGGCTCAAAATTCGATGGAAGATGAACAAGAATGGGAGTTAAAGTTTTTGAATGAGCACCTGGGGGCAATAGAGATTCGGGGTTGGAGTGTGTACTTCGACGGGGTAGTCAATGGTAAAGGGGCAGGTATTGGTATAATCCTTGCCACACCAGAAGGGGAAATTATCCCAATGGCAAAAAGATTAGAGTTCAAAGTAATAAACAATCAAGCTAAATATGAAGCTTATATCCTTAGTTTGGAAGCACTATGGAATATGGGGGTAAAAGAGGTTACAGTATATGGGGACTCCATGCTAGTGATAAAACAGGCCTCAAAAGAATGGGAAGTAAGAGAGGATAAGCTAAAATTATACTGGGACTACTTGGCTACTGGCTTGTTGTCTTTCACCCAATGCAAGTTTGTTCACTTGCCAAGAGAAAAGAATCAAGTACTAGATGCTTTGGCCATTTTAGCTTCAATATAGGAAGGAGGAAAGCAAACAGAAGTCATACCCCTTATTTTTATAAAGTCTCAAACCCATGTTATGAAAAGATAAGAGTGATGCTAATTGATTCTGCAAAAATGCCATGGTTTCATGATTTACAACAGTATTTAGAAATGGGACAAGAAGATGCTGATAAGAAAGAAAGGATGTCTTTGAGGATGTTATCATGACAGTTCAACAGTCACAATGGGATGTTGTACAAAAGAATGCCAACTAGAGTACGTTTAAGATGTGTTGATAAAGAAAAAGCTCATAAGATTGTGGGAGCAATTCATAAAAGAGTACATGGGTCATATATGAATGGAACCATCCTGGCTAAGGGGTATTTCTGGTTAACCATTGAAGTTAATTGTGTGAAGTTTGTGAAAAAATGCCATAATTGTCAAGTGTATGGGGATGTTAGTAATTTGCCTTCCATGGAACTTCAGGGAATGACCTCTCCTTAGCCATTCACAATCTAGGAAATTGATATCATAAGGGATATAAGGCTGAAGGCATCTAACAGTCACCACTATATTGTGATAGCAATTGATTACATCTCTAAGTAGGTCAAAGCAGAGTCGTTTACTTCTGTTGAAGCAAAATAGACGGCGAGGTTTATAGAATGGAACATAATTTGTAGATATGGGTTGCCTCATCATGTTATCACTGATAATAGTGTTTAGTTTTAGGCAAAAATAGCTACGGTTGATACCCAAATTTTTATGGGCCCCCAAAAATTTGATAGTGAAGGATTCTTGTCAGTTAGACAAGGGAAAACTCCTCTGAAAATTTCTCAAGCATGCCTAAATCGAAAAGAAACCCAAAAGATACCAAAAAAAAAAAACCAAAAACCCATAAAGGGCCATACTAGGCCAAAAAGGACCAATGTATAGGGGAAAAGCCTATGAGGAGGGGTGAACCCACAAGCTTGGACTGATGACCCACAAGTGAGGGTTTTAACCCAAGTCCGTGGGTCAAAATGACCATTTGCCCCTACGTGGGTTCAAGAACCCATGCACGTGGGTTTTGGGCCCAAAAGCGTGGGTCATGGACCTATGACCCACGCTCGTGGGTTCTCAGGCCTGAACTATAAAAAAATAATTTTTCCTATTTTGAAATAAAATGGTACATTTTTGAGGCAGACATCTAGAAAAAGAAAATTCTACTATTTTTGGGATTCTTCTCACTCTCTCTCTCCCCTAAAGCACTTGGAGACCCATTTAAACCAAACACTAAACTAAAATCATTTTTTCTTTTATTTTGTCTTAGGATTTAGACCATTAAATCCAAACCGAGCTCCTTCTTTGTCAAAACATGCAACAAGGGTAATCACCTAGTCCCTTTGAGGATCTCCTAATTATTTTCATGAAAAATTGCATTTTTATTATCTTTTTCATTTTATTTCTACCATTTCTATAAGTTTTCAACATTTTCTTGCATTTTTATTCATTTTATTATGAATATTTATTATATTAGTAAAGTTGTAATTTTTTTTATCATCTTGAGGTTTGGGTATAAGATATGTTGAAGTAGTAGAAAGTTCGGGTGATTCCAGCAGTGTTTGCATTCAATTTTGCATTTTTCCATCATTTTTAGCATTTTTTCTCTATTTATATAAAAATGGGTATTTTGGATTAAAGTTAGCATTTTCATTATTGTTTTTTGCATCATTTTAATTTATTATTTTTGTTTTTATCATTTTATTTATTGTTATTAATATTTTTGTATTTTTCTTATTTTATTGTAGTTGTATTTTTTTTATTACATTTCTGCTTTTTATAACAAATTAGGCCTTTTATCATAAAGTTTACATTTTGTAGTAAAAATTTCATCTTTATTATTTTTATTACTATATTTCCGCCATTTTCATTTATTTTATTATTATCCCTGCATTTTTATTATTTTACTTGCATTTTACTATTTTTATGGTATTTATGTCTTGCATGGTAAATTTGACATTTTTATCATAAAGTTAACATTTTTATGATAAATATGTCACCTTTTATCATTTTAATATTTTCATTTTTATAATTTTGTTTATTTATGCATTTATTTATGTATTATTATTATTATTATTATTGTGGTATTTTTACAATTTTTATTGCATTTACGCTCTTTATAATAATTTTCGCCATTTTTATCATAAAGTTCACGTTTTTATGGTAAAAATACAATCTTTATTATTTTTATATATTTTTTGTTGTCATCTCTATTTACTTATGTGTTTATTTATGCACTTTTACTATTTTTGTTGCTTTTTGCAATTTTTATTGCATTTATGCTTTTTTGTGATAAATTTTATGTTTTTGTCATAAAGTTTACGTTTTTATGGTAAGAATATCCCCTTTATAATTTTAAATTATTCATTTTATATCTTATTTATTTTTATCAATATTCCAGAATGTTTATTATTTTATTACATTTTTCCCAATTTTTTATTACATTTATGCCATTTATGTTAAATTTGGTGTTTTTATCATAAAGTTTGCATTTTTATGGTAAAATTATCATCTTTATCACTTTAGTATTTTCATTTCTGTATTTTTTATTTATTTATATTAATATTTCTGCATTTTTTTTATTTTTGTAATTTTATTACCTTTATGCATTTCTTGGGTAAAATTGTCATTTTACCATAAAGTTGATATTTTTACGGTGGAAATGACACTTTTATCACTTTCAATATTTTAATTCTGCATTTTCCTATTTTTAATGGTATTAATTTCATTTATTATTATTTTTATTATTCCTCTTGATAAATTTATTATTCTTTTCATAAAATTCCCGTCTTTATGGTAGAAATAATATTTTTATCATTCCTTTTTGTCCCATTTGCGTTGTTATTATTTTTATTGCATATTTATTATGCTTGTCACTTTTATTATTTTCTTTGATAAATTTATTATTTTCGTCATAAACGTAATATTTTTATGGTGAGAATAATATATCTATCACTTTTATCATTTTACTTGCATCTTTTCCATTTTGATTTCCTAATATTTGCATCATCATAAAAATCTTATTTTTATAATAAAGATGATGACTTCATACTAAAATAACCAAATTTCTAAAATCTTACATCATTCATCCATTAGCATCCTTATTTGCTTATGTGTTTAATTAATCATTATTTCAATTTTGAATGAAATGTATATTAAATTTTCCTAAATGTAATGTGTCATTGCATGTGTGTGAAAGCTAACCTTTATTTTGCAAGTTTATTATAATAAGTTTACTGTATTCACTTTTTATTATTTCAAGGTAATTAATAATAGAATAGACTTTCTCCAAGGCAATGTAATCCTTAATCCCAATCCCCTTTTATTTCTATTTGAATGTATTTATTAGCATAGGCTCTTTTCTTGGGTTGTAATCCTTAATCCATTTCTCCATTTTTATTTTTCTTATTTGCTTGTTTATTTTGATTATTTCTTACATTCTTTTGTACTATATGCTACATGCTATATGCTTACTTTCCCACTTGTTTGGTTATCTATTTATTATGTGATAAATGCTCGTCAATCCAATTATCGCACATTTTATTTCCAATTTAAACTGACCAATGATTCAGTATGGCAAAATGGATCATAAAATCTTAACTAGGATGAAGCAGTGAATAAATAAGCACGTGTATAATAAGAAACAGGATAAGTAACTGCTACCCCCCGAGCCTGAATTCTCTGGTTAGGAAACTGGATTCTTAATTCACTTTGTCCCGATATAAGTCGGGTGGCGACTCCAATCTACAAAGCATATTCAGGTAAACCCTCTCAACAAACAACAACAAACAAAATCTGGTAGATAGTAGCCATTTAGCCTGTGTGCCCCTGTCACATCCGAACCCTTAATTTAAGTATAATTGCATTCATTATGCATTTCATCTACATACAATATATTAATTTCATTTAAGTATAAGTTAGTATATATATATAGTTTTAAAGGAAAGGACTTAAATGGAGTAAATGAATGTCCTTAATTGAACAATTGAAAGCTTGAGGATTTATAGGTAACCTAAGCAATTCATTAAGGATCAAAAGGAGTATTTTACATAATTTTTAATTAATAATTTTGGGTATATCTCCTTCCATTGGGAGGAGTAGCCATAGGTAAAAAAAAGAAAAAAAGAAAAGAAGAGAAAGGAAGAGAAAAGAAAAGAGAGAGCAAAGTGGCTGGTTGATTTCTCCAAGTTTAGGTTAGATTTTCAAGTGAAATTGAAGATCTAAAGTATAATTAAGCTGCAATGTTCATCCTAGAAGACTTTGGTGATTGATTTGGTAAGTAATTTTACTGTTTTGGTTGATTTAATTTAGGGTTCTTAAGTTGCAGATTTCTGGTTCATAAATTATGTTTTATCAGTCTCTGTAGATCGATCATATATTGAGTTTTATTTGATTATTTAGAAACTTCAATGAGTTCTCTAAAACTTTACCTCTTTGAGGTTGAGCAAAATCAGTCAGTAAGTTAGACTAATAAAACAAACATTTTGATGCTCACTCTGTTCATGTATAGTGACCTGGTTGTGTTCAGATGCTTATATCTCACTCTATAGTTGTCTCAATTAAGTGAAAATTTTACAGAAATTCATTATACATATAAATTTAAGGCTGATTCAAATTTCAGCTCAAAATTCATTTTCTATAAGTCTCAAAAATATTTCAAAGTTAGCTTGTAAACCAGACTTACAGAGTTCATGAATTAAGAACTAGTCTCGGTATTTCTGGTATATCTTGAACTAGGAAACTCCAAATTAAGTTTTGTTTGATTCTGGGAAAACTTGAAAGATTTATCTAAAACTTTTTATTTTAATTGGTGCTGATTCCATCTGTTACATTATCAATCGAGGTCGTACTTTTAGTTGCTCTGTCTGCCAGGATTATTGAAGCCGATTATGTTGAGCTATCTTTAAGCCCTTTGATAGTTGAGAAATTGAAGTAAAATTTTTATTTAGGATACTAGAAATATATATCTGAGTCTGGTTAAAATTCCTTTTATACGGGTCGGAGTGATTTTTCTAAGTTAGGTATGAAAACAGCTATTTTAGAGTCAATGAAGCTAATTTGTAGAATTAAGCTTAATTGCATTTTATGCATATCATTTGGGGGCTGCATGGTTAGATTGGTATGTGAGATTATTATA
>CATIWM010680045.1:0-16343 GCA_949671775.1 Mallotus repandus
TATTACATTTATTGCATTCTTGTTATTTTTATTATTTTATTTGCATTTTTGCCATTTTCATTATTTTTATTACTTTGATTGCCTTTCTTTGATAAATTTATTATTTTTATCAGAAAGTTCACATTTTTCTGGTAAAATTAATACTTTTATCATTTTATCATGTCATTTGCATTTTTCATTACCTTTATTATATTTGTTGTCTTTCTTGATAAATTTATTATTTTTACCATAAAGTCCCTATTTTTATGGTAAAAATAATATTTTTATCATTTTTATTATTTTATTGCATTGATACTATTTTTATTGCATGTTTATTATTTTTTTACCATTTCTATTGCTCCCTTTGATAAATTTACTATTTTTATCATAAAGTTAATATTTTTATGGTAACAATACTAACTTTACCATTTTTATTATCATATTCTCACTTTCACTATTTTTATTGTTTTATTACTTTCCTTATTTTTATCTCACCATTTTAATTTCTTAGTATTTTCCTAAAATTTTATTTTTATAATAAAAATGACAACCTTGAACCAAAATACGTAAATTTCAATTTTTTTTTGCATCATGCATCCTCATTAGCATCCTTGTTTCTTTATTTGCTTAATTATTATTATTATTATTTATTATTTAAATTGTGGATGAATGATATATAGAATTGCCCTAAGTGTGATGTGTGTGAAAGCTAACCTTTATTTTGCAGGTTTATTAGAATAGGATTTTTTTTTCCATTTTTGATGTGCTTAATAGAATAGAGGCAATGTAATCCTTAATTCTGATTCCTCTTTTATTTTCTATTTTGGATGTATTTATTAGAATAGGCTTTCTTATGGGTTGTAATCCTTAATCCCTTGGCCCATTTTTATTTTTGCTTATTTGTGTGTTTATTTTTGTTTATCATTTCTTGCATGCTTGTGTGCTACATGCTATATGCTTACTTGTTCGTATGATTATTTATATGGTTGATAAATGCTTACTTATTTATTTATTTTGTGATGTATGCGCGCCAAATCTAATTATCTTGCGTTTCAATTCTCAATTTAAACTTACTAACAATCGAATGTGGTAAATGCATCATTAAACAAAAACTAAGGTGAAGTAATGGGTAATTAAGCAACATATAATAAGAAACAGGATAAGTAACTCCTACCCTCTGAACCCGGAATCTCTGGTTAGGAAAGTGGATTCTTAATTCACTTTCTCCCGATTTAAAGGGTGGTGACTCCAATCTGCAAAGCCTATTCAGGCATACCCTCCCACAATCAATAACTATCGGTAGATGGTCGCCATTAGCCTGTGTGCCCCGATATCACATTGATCATGTCCCTTTTTGCGACCCTTCACTTGAAAAAATGGGGAATAACCCACAGATATATACTAAAAGTTCAAGGCAGGGTGTCATTGGTGTGAACCCTCTTTCATCCTTTCAACCTTTTTGCCTTGAGATCATCTTGGTAAGTTTTTAAAATCCCTCTTAATCGATTTATTCGAATTACATGGGTCCTATGAGGATTTCGTGATTAAATTTTTAATTTTCGCTGTGTGTTTACATCACAGAATTTTAATATTATAGATTATGTTAAAGTCACTCTTACAAGAAGCCAACGGTCAAAGATCAAAATCAAGAAAACTACAAGAACAAAAAGGTCATGACTATTTTGCTTACCTCAATGTAAAGAGAATAAGGAGTTAATGTTCAACAATGTCAATTTGTTAAGAGAAAATTACTATTCTTCTACTAGGACTCCTCAACAAAATGGGGTAGTTGAGGAAAAAATAGAACATTGGTAGAGATGGCCATAACCATGCTCCCATAGTATAATTTACCGTTATACTTTTAGGTAGAAGCCGTCAATATCGCTTGTTACATTTCTAATAGAGTTTTCAAAAGACCTCTTCTAAAAAAACTTTTTATAAGTTATGGAACGATAGAAAATTCAAGATTTCATATCTAAGAGTATTTGGTTAGAAATGCTTTATATTAAACACCAAGAAAAATCTTGAAAATTTTAATTTCAAAGCCAATGAAGGAATTTTCCTAAGCTATTCCACCTCTAGCAAATCTTATAAAATTTTTAACAAAAGAATTCTAGTAGTTGAAGAATTCATGCATGTTATTTTTTATGAATATAACCCACTTGATCCTAGAAAGGATTTTATTAGTGCTGACAATGTTGTAGAGGACTCTGTGGAAATGAACCTTTAAGAAGGAGATGCCAACAAACCTTTAGAGATTGATGGTCCCAATAAGGAAGATAATAAGAAGGTGCCTCAACTCACTTTAAAGGATGAACTACCAAAGGAATGACAATTCAAGAAGGGTCACCCAAAGGACCTCATCATTGGTGATACTTCAAAAGGGGTAACTACTAGATCTCATCTTAAACCTATTATTAATTTAGCCTGCATCTCTCAAATTAAACCTAAAAATATTAATAATGCTTTATGTGATGAGTGTCGAGTCCTTGTTATGCAAGAGGAACTCAACCAATTTGAGAGAAAAAAGTTTGGAACTTAGTTCTTAAGCCTAAGAATCATCCTATTATAGGCACCAAGTGGGTGTTTAGAAATAAGATGAATGAATAAGGCATTATAACTAGAAACAAAGATAGGTTAGTGGCCAAAGGTTATAATCAAGAGAAAGGCATTGATTGTAATGAAACTTTTGCCCCTGTTGTAAGGTTAGTGGCCATTAGAATGTTACTTGCATTTGCATCCAATATGAATTTCAAGCTTTATTAAATGGAGGTCAAAAGTGCTTTTCTAAATGGCTTTATTCAAGAGGAAGTATATGTTGAACAACCTCTAAGTTTTGAAAATTTTAATTCTCCTAATCATGTTTCCAAACTATCCAAAGCTTTATATGGATTGAAATAAAAGGTTGGGCAACTTTCTATTAGAAAAAGGCTTCTTCAAAGGAAAGGTTGACACATCCCTTTTCATTAAGAAATCCAAAAATGACTTATTGATTATACAAATCTATGTTGATGACATTATTTTTAGTGTGACTAACCATTCTTTATGTGAGGATTTTTCTAAGCTTGTGCGAGGAGAATTCAAAATGAGCTTCATAGGAGAACTCAAGTTCTTTCTTGGACTTCAAATTAAGTAAGAAGAGGATGGGATCTTCATCAACCAAGTAAAGTACACTAGGGACATTCTCAAGAAGTTTGAGGTGGATAGAGCTAAGGTAGGCAAGACTCCAATGAGAACCACCACCAAGATTTACAAGGATAAAAGTGGAAAGCTGGTTAATGAAAGCAATTTAGAGGTATGATTGGATCTCTTCTTTACCTTACCACTAGTAAACTGAATACTATACTGCTATTGCCTTTGTGCTCAATTTCAATTGTGTCCTAAAGAGTCCCATTTGAATATGGTTAAGAGAATATTTAAGTATCTCATAGGAACCATGCATTTAGGACTTTGGTATCCTAAGAGTAAATCATTTAACCTATACAGACTTTGCTGGTGGTCTGCTATATAGAAAGAATACTTCCAAAACTTGTCAATACATAAGATAATGCTTAGTTTCTTAGTTTAGCAAGAAACAAGTTTTGGTTGCCTTGTCCACGGCTGAAGCTGAGTATGTGGCGACTAGTTATTATTGCTTACAAGTATTATGGCAAAAATAATAACTCAAGGACTATGGCATTGAGGTTGATCACATATCTATCATATGTTACAATAAAAGTGCAATCAACATTAGTAAAAACCTCATTCAACACTTTAAGACTAAACATATAGACATTAAGCACCATTTCTTGCATGATCCTGCTCAATGTGGTGATATCTCACTTATATTTGCTAATACTAATAATCAACTTGTGGATATTTTCACTAAACATCTCAATGAAGAGAGATTGAACTTCATAAAGCATGAATTAGGCATGCTTGAAGGCTCTAGCTTGAAATAAAACATGCATTTGTCTGATAAATTTTTATATAATCTATTATAAAAAATGTATGCTTTTATCTCTATATGAATTGTGTTTATTTGTGTTTAGTTTATGTGTAAATTGTTGCTAATTGATGATTAATCTTTGAAATTAATTCAAATAATTAATTATTAAGCATGCAAATAATATAAAAGTCTATCAAGATCCATTGACCAATGCATGATAACAAATGATTGCAAATATTTCTTTTTTGAAGTGAAAAAATTCCTTTTTTAAATCTATAAATTAGTCTAGACGAACTTAATTATAACCTTTTTAAAAGTTTTTTGGATTCAATTGCAACATTTTTGAAAGTTCAGGGGTTGTTTGGATTTTTTTACCACCATCACAACATTAAGTGCATATCGTGACACTTGTAATGCTCAGATTTTGAGCTTCTCATGGTCCTTGCTCATGATTATGAGATGTGGTCACAATGAGTACTCATGATCATGATGGACTCCTCATGATTGTAAGTACAGTCCTGATAGACCTAGGAAAACTATTTTTACACCTTTTGATGTGCAATCAAACCTCTTCAATTTACAATGACTCCTTGATATTAACCCTTGATTTTTTCATCATCCAAGGGCTAAAATCAACCTTTTTTCTCTATAAATACCTTCCTATTCTTTTACTTCTTCACATTACTCGAAAATTCTTAAACTCTATTCATTATCTATACAATTTCTTCCTTATTCAAAACTCTTCTTCTTTCTATATCTCTTATGCAATCATGGCTCCTAAAAAAGCTTAAGGCAATAATACGAAGTTTCATCCTCATCCACTTCAAGGAAGGCAACCAAAGACCAACAAAAGAAAACTCCACCAACATCATACTCTTCAAGTGAAATTTAAAACTGAATGAATCACTTTTTTAGAAGATCCATCATCCCTTCTCGATATATGTCAAAAGCAATTCTTGAGAAATTGGGTTACTATGATCAAGTTAAAGATCTTAAAAATATAGGTATGTTCAATCTTGCCTTTCAACTGCATCCTACCTTTCCTACCCTAGTTTGTGAATTTTTATCTTCCTTTTGCCTTAGAACCCAACATGTTAATAATCAAAATCCTTTCTATAGCATGCGATTTAAGTTAGGGGGTAAAGATAGATTCCTAATTCCTACCCACCCAAGTGTTTGATGGGTTGTTTAGGTTCAAATGAAGGGGGCTTCTTCAATCAAACACACTTTGGTCACCCCACTACTTTTAACTTAATAATACCAAAGAAAATATTAAGCCTTTTTATAGTGGGACATTCACAATCTTCTTCCTTTTCTTCCAAAGCCTTATGGTACATCCATAGGTTTATCACCTACTTTATTCATGCAAGAGGGTTGAGTAATGAAGAAATTTCTTTTGATGATCTTTTCTTACTTTATTGTATTAAAGACAAAATTGATGTTGAGTTAGGTAGGTGGCTTCAATGGTAACTTTAGTTAATTAGTGATAGTGTTAGTGAGAGTATTTATATTGGGGGAGTGATCACTAAACTAGTAACCCACTTTCACATCAATACTAACAATCAAGACTCCATTCCCTATTCTCTTCTTAATGCAGCCTTCCTAAAAAAATCTAAACAATTTAAAATGGTTGGTGAATAATGTTTTATGGAAACATGAAAATGAGGGAATTGATGAAGAACTTGCATAAGATCTTGAAGACATCAAATGAATAGGTACCTTTGGTCTTGAACAAGAAGAACTTGGTAAGGAATAAGCCTTAAGTGAACAAGCTCCTCCCACTTCAAGAAAGCATGCTAAGGGTCCCTCAATTTCTTAAAATATTAAAAACGAGCTTATTTGGGTTGAACAATTCTTTAATCAAATGTTCGTAGTTGAATCCAATATCAACACAAGATTTGATAATGTAAATGCTTGGTTTGAACAGTTTGATCATATAATGCATCATATTAAGCATAATATCCATTATCTCTATTTTTATCATAACCTTCATTACACTTGGCCACCACCTCCTCCTCCTTAAAGTTCTCGAGAACCTTAAGATTGAGATACTCAAGAAGATCCTCAATAATAGCCCTTCTCTGCTTTCTTTTTATCTTTATGCTTTCCTTTCTTATATTTATTTTTAAGTTTTATTTATTTTGGATCTTGTTATGGACCACATCTTAAAGTCTTTTGTAATTCTTCTTAAGCAATGCAATATTACTTTTCTTTTGATTTATCTATTACTTTACTTTTTCTTTTTCTTTTTCTTTTTCTTTTGTTATCTTTGACAAAGGTGATAACATATTCCAAACATTAAAAGTTGTTTATTCATAAATAAATAAACTGACAACTAAATTGATTGTTTAGGACCCGCACAAACCAAGAGTTCCTATACGTGGCAGATTAGTATTAGCCGTACTGCTGAACACGGCCTTTGTGCTGACTTGTTTCTATTTCGGTGCATAACACTCTGAAACCCAAAAACCCCACTTTTTCATCTACGTGTCGAGCTATAACCACATCTACACTCAAAACGCATACAGAGTATTTTTGCGTCTGTACGCTTAAAATGCGCCCTTTTACTAAGGGAAGACACAAAAACCTCTACAACTTCCTTGAAAAGCTATTGCACTCTCCTCATCTTTCTGATTTCCTCCACATAGTCACTCAGGGAACGAAAAAAACAAAAGAGTCAAAACCCTGACCATCTTTTGTGTCTTGAGCTCTCTCTCTCTCGTCGTTTCAAGCTCTAAAGAAGAGGGAGTGCGAGTCTCTGTCTCCGAAGAGGTAACGATCATTATCATCGTTTCTGCAATGGCATTGTGCTTGGAAGAGCAGAGTCGTGGTTAGGTTTTATAGTAGTTGTTTTGTGCGTATGTTTTTCAATCATTTTGGTTCGTTGTTTTTTTGTTTTTGACAGATTATTGAGAAAATGGAACAGAGAGGGAAAAAGAGACAAGCAGAGGAAGGAGATACGGAAAAAACATATAGGTTTAAGGTACTAGTACCTGATGGATTGACAGTAGGATTGAGATTGATAAACCCTGGTGCTGAAATGAAGATGGCAGATTTCATAAGTAAGTTGAAAAAAGAATACATTTTACTTCGGCGACAACAGTTACAGAAGAGTAAAAGGACTGTGGATTGGAATAGTGGATGTACGTACTTTGAGGATGCTCAGGATAACAAAATAAGACACAGGATTGATTTCGCCAATTTCAAACCACACAAGTGTCACATTTTAAAGTTTCATGTTAGTATTAATGCTAAAAAAAGTTGGCCTTTATCTGTTTTTTTTTTAATTTATTTATATCTGGTTACTGAAACTTGATTTTGGATGTTTGTTGTGGATATAGGATGGGTATCCTGCTGTTACTGATACTTATGAGGTTGGTAGCATTGCGATTAAACCATATATATATATATTTTAATTTAAAATTTTGGCTTTTTTGACTAGTAAAGTTAATTTTTGCTTAGTTTTGAGCTGGACTTATTTTGCTTTGTAGAATATGTGGGATTTGACTCCTGACACTGATTTACTAAGAGAGTTACCAGAAGAATATACTTTTGAAACTGCTCTTGCAGACTTGATTGTGAGTTGCTGATAATTTTGCAAACATGGGTTTAATTCTGTACTTCATTTGTTTTGTGCGATTATGCATTTACTCTCTATTTGTCATTTAACAGGATAATTCCTTGCAAGCAGTTTGGTCTAATGGTTCAAGTAATAGGAAATTGATTAGGTATTATATTATTCATTCAGATTTTTTAATTTTTTACATCAGTAGAGATTTCTTTTATAAGTGCATTTGTCATAATTCATATGGGCATCATTAAGGGTTTTTACTTGTCCTCCAGATTTGAATTTGACTATGGTCTGTGATTATGGCCCTTTAAAGAGTTTTATGGTCATTGTATTAGCGGTGGCTCATTACAATTGGTAGAACTTAAACAATATCTTGAACCCTTTAACCCCAATATTAAAGTAATCTATCCTCAAAAGGACTGCTACTAGTTTTTATTTTTCATTTTTTCAAATCATAAGTGTTATTGCCTTATTGGACTCCTAATGCTTCTTATAAGAGCTGGAGATTCATGCTAAGGTCAATTCTTGTCAAGCCATTCTGTATATTGGTTGGCGTTTGGTCTTTATTGAATCTGCTAGAATCTAATTGTAGCTGAATCTTCTACGGATTGTTAAATGGCGTTGTTTGATATGCATATGCTTCATTAAATTTTGCATTCAATGGTTTTTCTTCTTTAAATAATGTTTTTACAGGTTGGTTTCTTAAATTTGCAGAGTTGATATCACAAAGGAAAAAATTTCAATTTTCGACACTGGTCCTGGAATGGATAATAGTGACGAAAACTCTTTAGTAAAGTGGTATGTAAAATTAATTATGTAAAATTAATTTTCTTATTAACTTTGTTCACAGCTTGAGTTATGGAACTAGTTATTTTGATTGTTTGAGGGAGATATACCTTCAGCATGTACGTAAGGTTCATTTTTGAATAGCAGAGCTTGGAAGTAATCAACCCAGCAAGGAATGATATAGATTAGGTTTTGTACATTTTGTTTTAATGTGATTTTTCTGGTTCCTTTAAAAGGCATGTAGAAGTGAATACAAAACCTCAAAGATACATGAAGACTAATTTTAGCAAGCAATAGATAGTAAACAAGTTCTGAATGAATCTTTGGCAGAAAAGTTGGTGTTCATTTTTTTCCACTAAGGCAGTCATTATGGGGAGCCTCTTTCCAAATTGTTGTTTAATCTAAAGCTTTAACATTTTTTTTAAAATAATTTTCTCACTTAATGCTTCCAGATGTACCATTAGATAATGCAATTTATGAGCAATGCTGACAAATTTTTTTTTTTCTAATGAAATTTGTGGGTGGAAATATATACACATGCATGTACTTCTAGATATTGATTGCGGTGTAATATTTTATTTCTGTTGACTTATGCTTCCCTATAATTATGTAGCTATCCTACAATGCTTTCTGTTTTGGTTGCTTCAGTCACTGATTTGTGTGATTAATCATATTCAGGGGAAAGATGGGTGCCTCACTTCATAGATCATACAAGGCGAAGGCAATAGGGGGTAAACCACCATACTTAGTGGTAATGTGTATTCTAATAAGGAAAAATTTTGTATGTGATGCACTTAAGCTGCAGTCTCTTAAAATTAATCGCTTGCAATGGAGAATATAGTTTTCCATCTTTTTATTTCCCTATTGCTAGTATTATGATCACAAGCATCTCACATATATTTTACTGTTAGATGAGGAAAATTTGATCATAGATAAGCTATAACATAAATTTAGCTTCAAAGACCATTTCCAGCAATTTATTTTGAGATAGCCATTCTTTTGATGATGCAGCCTTATTTTGGCATGTTTGGATATGGAGGACCTATTGCATCTATGCATTTGGGCAGGTACGATCTCTTCCTCTCCCTTATCAACAATGATGCATGAACACTCACTCATGTGCATGCCACTCCTAAAAATGGATTATTAATAAATGATTTGGTCTAATATTGGCTCTAATCCATAATGTTGTACTGTTATAGGCGTGCTGTAGTGTCTTCTAAGACAAAGGAGTCAACAAAAGTTTATACTTTACATCTTGTGAGGGAAGCTTTGCTTAGCAGTTCTCATTCTGAGCTAACTTGGAGGGTAGTTCACTTCTGTGAGCTGTATACCATACAATGATATTTCCTATTTGTTTCTGATATAGCATAGCAAGCTTCAAAAATTTTCTTTTAGGTAGTAGCATATCTGTTTGTTGCTTGAAAAGCTATTTTTACCTTTATTTCAGACTAATGGAGGAATGAGGAATCCTTCAGAAGAGGAAATTGAAGAATCTCCTCAGGGATGTTTTACAAAGGTGAACTCTACTGCAAAATCTTTACTTTCTTTTGGGGGTTTTCTTAGTTTCTGCATGTTTTGTCATTTTAGGAGTAAACTCAGGTCAGGTCTGTCTTTGAACTTGAAAGCCATTACACACGACCAGCAAGTCAAGCTACTTGGGTTCTAAATTAACCCGGTTTATAAGTAGCTAGAGACGTCCAGCTGAGTTCGAGGGCAATAATAGTATGTGACTTTAGCATTTAGTTATTTATAGATTTATCAAACATGACATACTATTCAGGAAATTATTCAAATCTCTGATTTTGAGAATGTTTTATGGATGAAATTATTTTATGTAAGTTTTAATAGTTAACTATGAGCTGAATAAATCATCACATCAGTTATAAAAAAGTTTCAAGCTGACTCAAGCTGAGTATCAGGTCAGGTATAAGCAAATAAATCTCAATCAGGTTCAAAGACAAAGTTTTGTGCTCAATTATTTGAGCAAAGTTGAGCTTGAGCTCTATTTATGCATTGGTTCAATGCAGCTCAATTATACTATAGAAAGTTCTAAGTTTGATCTTTATTTCTGCCGTGGTGATTTACCTACAGATCTGGAATTTCTATTTCAAGGATCATGCTATTATAAGTTAATAATTATTAGGAAATCATGCTATTATGAATCCATAAACCTTCCTATTTTAGTTCAACTTGTTTTTGCATTTTGCATTTTAGTTCAACTATATTGTTCTTGATAGATATATTCTCAAACTTCATCAAGTTCCCAAGCAGACTGTTGAATTCCTTAACAATTAAACTATATAATTATGCACACAAATATGAATGCAGGTTTTCCCATACACAGTGAAAAAGGACCACCTTTTTTTTGTGTTCAACATTTATTTTTGTTTTTCAAATATTATAGATCCATCTGGTTTAATTACCACTTTTACTCAAAACAATGTCAATTTGGAAAGTTTTGAAGGTCAGATGTGACAAATTTTTGGTTTTAAAGACTCTTGTAACATAAGCGAGGAAATTTGTGTATGATGCTAATATAAAATATATTGCGGCAATTTTACATAATTTATGTAAATTTTTTAAGTTTATTTATTATCTCATAAATATTTATTAAATCCTCAGGAAAATGGTTTGGGATCTATGTACCATTAATGCAAGACTCGAGTTATTAGTGTAGAGGAGCTTGTATTCTTCTTGTGATTGTGTACGATAATGTGTTGTGATTTTGCTAAATTCTGGACAGGTTGAGATATTGGAGCCTAAAATGAAAAACTTAGACATATTTCAACTCCAATGTAGGCTGAAGGACATCTATTTTCCTTATGTACAGGTGAAATTTTATCTTCTACTACTGTCAGTAAATAGAGTACATAACAGCCTATCATCGGGATAGCTAATGATTGCAAGATTAAGCTGTGCATTTGTTGAAATTTACTATTACTTTTACTAATTTTGACTTTTGTCAAAGGTGGATTAGTTATTCTATTGACATTTTAATATTTGATGTAACCATGATTTCCTCAGGTTGTCTGGGAAAAAAATGTTGGCAAATATGAGGAGGGGGATATTTTATGTTTGTGGTTTTATTTTGCATGCATTATTCTCATGAAAATATTTCAGGAGGCCATCATATTGTGGATAAGTTAAGGGAATGTAGATTGAGGCGGTTTGGGCATGTAACATGTAGACTCATAGGAGTGCCATTTAGAAGGATTGACAATATTAGGGTAGATGGGGTAAAGAAAGGTAGAGGTAGACCTGAACTAACATGAAGAAGCCTGCAACGTTTGGCCCAGATAGCCAAGCTCTTGCACAGACATGTGCGGGGTCTCCAGTTCAGGACCCTGTGTCTCCTAAGTTGTGTTCTCCCTCCCCAGTTAATGTAAGACCCAAAAAAAAACTAACATGAAGAAGAGTGGTGAAAGACGACCTGTTTGCTTTACATTCTTTTACGTATATAGCCTATAATTATGTGGAATGTAGAAAGTAAATCCATATAGTCAATCCCAATTAATCTGGGACTAAGGCTTAGCTGAGTTGAGTGCGTTTCTTACTTCATTTTCTCATTACTTGGATTACTGCTACGTTGCTTATTTCCAATGAGGTTTTTTTTTTTATATCAATTATGAGGATGATTACAAAGAGAATATTACAGCATACAAATGTTGTGGTAGTACTGCCCATGAGGCCTAGACCAAATGGTCAAGGCAGAGGCTCCAAAAATTGGAGGTCCTGGATTTAAATCCTAGCGGCACACATCAAGGTGAAAGCCCTTTATTATCACCACAAGATGCAATACTATATAATAATAATAATAATAATAATAATAATAATAATAATAATATGATAGATATATTAATAATATATAGTTGTAATTCCTTGTTCTGAGATAAAGGAACTTGTCCAAAAAAATTTTTTTTTGAGTACTGGGAACATAGATAGGATCTACTAATTATACCTTTTGTCGGAATGGCATGACAATTCCATGGAATCTGTTGATCCATAGATACTGTAGTGACCATGTAGGTGATTAATAAAAGATGTAACAGATCAGGAAGGAGAGTGAGAGAATGATTGAATTATGGAAAATTTCACCTATCACAGGCAGCCTTCCCCTTCCCCCCATTTTTTCTCCTTATCCTTCTTTGTTAAAAAAAATCAGGAAGGTTGTAGAGCTTAGATATAGGGAGAAAAAAAACAAATTTTACTTGTGCATTTTTAGTGTAGTTTTCATGATTAATCTTACTTTGCCCAAAATTTGACCTTTTATGATATTTCATTCTTGTGCAGTGTGATGACCCATCCAACCAAGGAAAGACTGCTACACCAATTACTTTTCAGGTTAATTTTTGTGTTTTGTTTCGGGTATGGTTAGTGGTCTACATCGAATGAACTTCTGATTTCCAAGAGTTGATAATAGCAAAGACTTGCTACTGATCATTAACCTCTGATGGCGCTAATATAAAAATGGATGAATTCATAAGATAAATATTTAATATTTGATGAAGTACATAAAAGATTCATTGTATGTGTTGCCAAGTTTTTGTCTCACTGTTATACTTCTGTTCTATTTCATGACTGAAGGGCAATCAAATTGATAATTTTTATAACAATACAATACCATATATGCAGTTGCGTTGGGATGGGACAGTATCGGAGCAATGAAATATATGATTGACTTTGTTATTTTGTGAAGCTTCTAGGCTTTAGGCGTATATATTTACTTTTCCTAAAGCTCTCGACGTTAGAATTCAAGATGCTTTGCCAGTGAATCTAACATTTTTTTGGGAACCTTCTTTTTTTCTCCTTAGGTTAATGGTGTTGATTTAGCTGAGATTGAAGGTGGGGAGGTTTCGATTGCCAATTTGCAATCTTGCAATGGCCCAGAGTTTATTTTTCAGCTACATTTGACTTTTAAACTAGATAATGGTGAATCCAGAAGCCCGGGTAAAGAAAATATTATATTTTCTATTTTTTTTTATTTTCTTATTGGCCAAAGGTCCAAATTGGACCTCATATTTTGCCCTAATTTCATATTGGACCTTTTTTATTTTTTTTTTAGTTCCATTGGAACTTTTTCTTTTAAAATTGGACCATATTGGCTCTTTATTTAAAAAATTGTTACAATTAAGTTTTATAAATGGAAAAAATTTAATTTTAATAGTTAACTAACAAAAAATTATTTAGTCAAATAAATGAAATTGATAAAATATTTCAAAAAATATATAACCTAATTTTAAATTTTTAAAACTTTTTAATCCTGCACAATAATTTCTTAAAATTTTTAAAAAATTTTTAGAAACTTATAAAAATTTCACAATTAAGTGATATACATTTCAAAAAAATATTAACTTTATTTTTTAGTCTAGAAGCAAATTGATAATTGATTCAAAATTTGATTTTAACGGTTGAATAAAAAAAAATTATTCACCAAACTAATTAATAATTATTTAGGTTAATGAAAAAAATTGATGAATTTATTTGAAATATATATCATTTGATGGTTAAGTTTTTAAATTTTTTTTAAGTCAATAAGAATTTTTAAAAATTCTCTTAAAAAATTATTTTGTAGATTTAAAAATTTTATAATTAGGTTATGTATATATATGTATTTTATTAATTTATTAATTTTATTTATTAGTTTAAATATTTTTTATTTGTTACCTATTAAAATTAAATTTTTCTTTAATTTATAGAATTAGTTGTAAATGATTTTTATAATAAAGGTCTAATATACTCTAATTTTAAAAGAAGTTGCAATCGGATTTTAAAAAAAAAAAGTTCAATGTGAAATTGGAAAAGAAATATGGGGTCCAATCTGTACCTTTGGTCTTTCTTATTCTATGTAAAATTTCAGTTATTGGCTACAACATTCTAGCAATCATATAAACTGCTATTTCTTGGCATATTTTAAAATGAGTTTCTAAGACTGGAAGTACATCAGGTTTAAGGAAATCTCAAGAAGCTAATGCACGCCTCAAGTGTGTTTATTTTCCCATTGTTGAGGTATGATAATGGTAAATAAAACTTGACAATGTCTTCTCCCATATACAGTAGTTGTGAAAACATGGACTTGTTTGTTACAGGGGAAAGAAAGTATCGAGGAGATCTTAGGCAGGTTAGAAGCTGAAGGTAGTGGAATTACAGAAAATTTTGATACTTTTAGTCGAGTCTCTGTCAGGCGGCTCGGTCGTCTACTTCCAGATGCACGCTGGGTGAGCTAGCAGTCATTCTTTGAGCGCTATGAATGTGATGACCTCAGAAACTACTCTCTGTCTGTTCTATGCACCGTATTAATAATGCTTTTTGTGATATTTAAAGGAACCCAAGGGAAAAATTAATGGTACTTTTCCAGCGTGACTGTTAAAATTATTAGGTTCACATAACATTACTTGCAATGCAATCTTAAGACCAGAGTATCCTAATGCGAAGCACCGAACAAAAATATATGTTCTGCAAATTGTTGTACTTATACCCCATCACTTCCATCCTAGGTGTGTGTCCAAACCTGATTGTTCTGCAGTTTTTGTGCATCCTGTCTTTTGCATTTATGAAGGCTCTCTTTTTCACAATGTTTCTTGCTTTGCCAAAACTTGGCATCCCACGTTACAAATTTATATCTTCACAATAATATAAGTACAACAAAGTACATGCTCGGAAGGAAAGTATATATGAATAGAGAGGACACATTTACTCTTTAAAAAGAAATTCTTAACTGAATATGAGTAAAATTTGATGATGCAGCTTGTGAATAAAGAAAGCAAGTATTATTTTATGTGTATTGCTATGGGATTTTCTGGTAAATCTCTGTGTTATTGAGCTTATATTCTCTTTAGGACATGTGGGTTTTTATAATTTAGGAGCTTATTTTTTCTGTGGTTTTTTGTTTTGGTTCTAGAAAGTTTGGTAGTTTTGTGATTTTGTTCCTCACATTCAGAGTTGATCAGACGAGCTAAAATAATATGATAATGAGTTTTATGCATGCTAGAATGGGCAATTGAAGTCAAAACTTTAATTACTTGGTCTCTATGATTTCTAGGAAATCATATCCTAGTGTTCTAGAAATGCTTTATTCAACATGAAATTTGTGGCATGTACAACAATTACCAAGTTAAAAGCATTTGAAGTAGCTCAGTTTTTTCTTTGTGTTCTTGCATGTGGGATATAAGAAAGTATTCTAAATTAAGAGCAATTTGAAGCTCCAAGAGGGCATGTTTTTGAAGTGAATTACTGCCTGCTGCACAAATATTCTATGGTTACAAGGAGTTAATTCTATGGTCATATGTTCCCTGAACCAAAAGTTGGTAGCATTTGTGAGGCAGAAAAGTTGTTGCATCCTACTGGTTTAACAATCCACTAGATCAAAATGCCTATGAACTATTAACTTTAAACATCTACTATAAGTTAAAAAAAATTAACATAAATATCAACTTCACTTTTCTAATATTTTTCTGCTCATCTATCCATTGTCTTTGTGAATGCAGTATATATATTTCTCTTACATGGTCACTCGTACATCTCATTTTGGCAATTTTTGCTTTACCACAGGCATGTCTTCCTTTCATGGAATTTAGCCAAAAGAAAGGAGATAAGGCTCACTTATTGAAGAGATGCTGCTTAAGAGTTAAATGCTATATTGGTGAGTTGGATGATGCATGATTATCTTGTTATCATTGAATATTAGCATCTTTTATATTATTATTCATGCTTTAAGTGCGAGTCAGCAAGAACTGTTGTTATTGCAGAGACAGATGCTGGTTTCAATCCAACACCTTCTAAGGTAAGGCATGCTAATGCTTCAGCAAGTAGAGTTATTGTTTCATGCTATTAGCATGCTTCTAGCGTAATTTTACAGCTTGGCGATTAACACTTTGGTGAAGGAAAGAGGGTTGATGGGCTAGAATTTTGCATTTTGTCTGCAATATCTTGGCAAATGATGATTAATGCCCCTCTAAGGTTGCTAAAGTAGTCAACTGGGTCTTAACAAAAATTCGTTGAATTTTAATTTTTTTAAAACACTAAACTTGGAGCTTACCCCAAAACAGTAGGCAACTCTAAGAATCTCCTTTTTTTTTT
>CATIWM010680127.1:0-27353 GCA_949671775.1 Mallotus repandus
AAAAATTTTAAATTGTAATTAATTATAAGTTTGATGAGATTGCAATACTAAATTGTTATATAAAGAAAATATAAATTTTTATTATTTTTATAATTTTTTATTAAAAAAATTAATAATTTTGTATTATCTTATGATTAATTACAGCCATAATATTTTTTTTATAAAATTAATTTTAGAGTTGAAAAAAATATTAATTATAAAAAATATTGAAGGAGAATCATATAATTATTTAAATAAAAAATTTATCAAAATTTCAATGAATTATAATTATATTAAGTTAATATCAAATTGTTATATAAATAAATACTTAATATTTTAAAATTTTTATTTAAATAATAATAATAATAATATCAAAATTCTTATTTAATACTTTATTTATAATTACAAATTTAAAAATATTTTCATCGAAGCACGTGATTATTTACTAGTATATATATATACACGCACACATTAACTTGACATTAGTCTATTGTTTCCCAACGAGTAAAGAAATAAAAAAAATATTAAGATGATGCTAGATTTGGATGTATGATGGTCTTGTTGCTAGGAATACTGAAGAATTTAATATTTATTTATTTACTGTTAATTTAGAATAATGGCGTCAAGTAACAATTCATATATATTAGAATTAACAATTAATTTATGTGGTATTTAATTAAAGTTAATTCTAATTTTTTTATCATTTAGATTAAAATACTGTAATTTAATATATTGCATGAAAATTTAATATATTACATGTCAAAGTTAATATATTACATGTCACATATAAAATGAAAAGTTTGTAATTTTATATGACAAACAAAAATTCATATAAATTTTTTTTCATAAAAAAAATAAAAAAAAAAAGTTAATAATACAAAGTTAAAAATTATTACATTTACTAGGTAAATTAAATTAAAATTTTAAATTATTTCTTACAAAGCTACCTATATAAAGGCAAAAACAAATCATGACATGGTATCATAACAGTGAAGAAAAAGCTTTTTGTGAAATTAGATCTAAAAATAGTGCATATAACATTTTAAGATTTTAAAAACATTAATTAATTATCATTAACAGTTATTAGCTATAGATTAGCCAAATACATTCAAAAAGAGAATATAATAAAAATCATTTAAATGTATAGAAAAAAGAAGAAGAAAATGTGACTCTGTCTTGTGGCGATTTTGAAATTTTTTGGTTAATTTTTGCATCAGTGATGTCCAATCTCACCACCATAGAGACAAAGCATACAGACATTTAAAAAAAAAAAAAAAAAACACAGACACGAACACAAGCAGGTCCAGAATCCAGAAACAAACGAAGAAAATCAAAAACTAAAACAATCCCAAAAATATTATAATTGAAAAGAGCGTACCTAATCAGTTTTTGGAAAGATGAATAGAATTGATCGATTTGATAAAGAAATAATACTAAACAGTTAGAGAAGAATGACAAAAGATATAGAATTGGTGTACACAGAATGAGTAAGTAAGAAGTAAGGAAGCTCATCTCTTCTTTTCAAAAAAGAAAAAACAAACAAACGAAGCAAGGAAGCTAATTGTTATTTGAATTAAAATTTTATTTATATTTTTTATTTTACTTAAAATACTCATATGTTAAAAACTTAAATTAAATATTTAAAACTAATCTTCGTATTTATAGCAATAATTTTTCATTGTTAAGTATAGTTAATAATGGAGAGTAATTGATAGAGCTGTATGTATTAAATATAATGTGAAGAGTACGCAAGTATTACAACATAATTAACAAAACTGTAACAAACTCATTAACAATGCTTATCATCTAACAAGTATTAAAAAAAGTATTTTAATGAGGTTAAAATTATAATTAAAGGATATTTTATTTTTATTTTTTTTAATAACTGAGAGGTTAAAGAGGAAGTGGGAATCGAAATCTCACCTTACAATGTTTTACATATAAATTATTTTATAATTTTTTTTCCTTAATTCAAATTTTTTATATCTCAACAAAATTTAAAATATCAAAAAAATTCAGCATTCACTCGTAAAAATTTATGTACTGAATTATTAAAATTCAACAAATTCTTTTTAAAAAAAATTGTTAAAATTTTTTATTTTCAATAAACTATTGTCTTCTACTTCACTTATAACACTTCTTTTTTATTTCACCACAAATACTTCTCTTTTATTCCCTTTTCTACTTTTATACAACGTAAAAAGAACCAATCTATATATAAATATTAAATGCTAAGCTGCTAAACTATTTGTGATTTGTGCAATTTCTGAATGGCTTATTATGATTATTTATTTTGTTCAAATTTCTATATGGTGTTGAGCAATATCAACCGCAACATAATTGGAGCATCACCGTACCCTTTTGCAATCAACAGAATAAGTTTCTTACAACTAAATGTTTATAACCTATTTGTTAGCTGAGAAAATACAATAATGAAAGAAAATTAACTCAGATGAAGTGTTCAGCCTGGCTTTGGTATTAATCCTTTTTTTTTTTTTTTTTGAGGAAGGCTTTGGTATTAATCTTAAACAATGAAAATTTTGAAATCTATTTTCTTTTTCTTTTGGTTTACTTTTTGTTCTTTTAGAATGTCTATACAAATAACTTTTAATATTTCTGTTTTAAATTTCTCCCTAATTTAGGAGACAAGCAAGCCTATGGCAAGAATCCATCTATTCCAGTGCATGGCGCCTCAGTCACTTGATTAGTCTTCGAATGTTGAAATTTTATTTTTTGAGATTTTTTTCTTGATGTTACTAAGAAGTTTGCTACTTAGTGATTATTATTTATATTGTTGATGAAATTATTAATGCTATAATTATATTTTATTTTATTTTATTGTAGATCATGGTTAGCTAATAATTTGGTTAAATTTGATAATTTCATGATATTATTGTTATATTTGATTTCATTCTATTAAAGATCATGATTAGCTAATAATTTGGTTAAATTTGATAATTTTAAAATTTTAACTTAATGTGTTTGTTACTTCAAGGATAATTTTATTTTATTTTATTTTATTATTATTGTTATTATCATACATATTTAAAAAACTATTTGATCTATGTAGTTTTTAATTTATTAAAATTATTTAATTAATTGTTTTAAAATATAAAATGTATCTAATTTGCAATATGCGCAATGTGTGAATTACGACTAGTGATTGTATAATTTTTGTCATTGATTCAGATTTTTTATATCTCAACAAAATTAAAAATGTCAAAAAAATTTTCTTAAAAATATGAAGAATAATAATATTTACATCCCAAATATAGTAAATATAAAGAGAAGATGGAATATAAAAATTTCTTTTTTTTTTGTTTTACACATAGGAAAAGAATTAGCATCTCCTTTGGCATGGGCAAATCCTATCCTCCTTTGCTTTATAGTTTTTCCATAAATATTCTTTTTTTTTCTTTATAAAAGAAGAATTCTCTGTCTTTGGAATCTCTCTTGCGTTTTAAAAAAAATGTAAATCTTTAAGTTTACACCCCTCAAATTTATTTTTTACATTTAATTCTCCAACTCTGTATTTTTGTTTAGCTAAATCGTTTTTTGAACAGTAAACAGAATTAAATTAAATTTTTAATCTGTTAACAAAATTTAAAAAAAAAAAAAAAGAAATTTAGGTACAAAGAAAACATTTAGAATTTAAAACTTTATAGGTAAGCCCCAGTGCTTTAAATCTTTTGTTAATTAAAACTATGAACTTTTCTTCAATTCAAAATTGGTTTTAGAGAGCTTGAGCTTGACGTCAGCTCGCCAATCTACTTCAATAGCTAATAATCAAAGTCAATTTGTCCCAAGTAACTCGTAATTCAGCTTAACACCCCTCCCCTACCTAGAATGAATAATATCTTCCAACATTGTTCAATGTGCATACTGGATAACCTATACTTTTTACAACCCAAAAAAACAAAGGCCCCAGAATACAGGCAGGGCATCAATGTGACTGCTCATTAGGCGACCTATAGGCTATCAACAATATGGAAGCAATTGCTAAAACGTGAGGCTCCTCCACAGCATTCTCTTAAGGAGCTCTTAGCCGTTTGAAGCATAATGGAGTGAACTACTATCAAATTTTAATCCTATATATGTGCTCCAATGTGTTCGACTGTAATCAATTTTCTTCGCTACGAACCTGAAAGAGGAACTAGCCCAGTGAATACCTGATTCTGGCTTATCCCAGCCAGGCACAGATCTCTTTTGCAGAAAAATACCATACCGAGAGCATCTAGTTACAGCTATCTCAGCCAGATTTCGATTTTTTTCTCAAAAATGATGGTCTTGTTGAGAGTGGGAATATTATTTCAGCAAGATTGTGAAAGATACCCTGATCATACATGTTTCTCTTAGCAACAACCTCAGCATCTTCAAGGGGGGATCTTCGGAAAAAGGCTTTCCATTTGCTTTTTGGATCCTTCGCTTCACCATTCATCCCACTGATGCTTGCTTTAAGTGCTGCTGCACTAGTCCTTGCTTCATTTAGCTTCCTTTGCCAGCCTATGTACTCTTGCCACTTGAAGGTCTGTCATTCCCAAACCCCAAAAAAAAAAGGAAAGAACTGATGTTAGTTTCAGTAATTAACTGTTAACTTAAAAAGCAAGGCTGGGAGGTGAGCGAGAGAGACATTGCTTTGATTGCAGCTAAACACAATTAAAAAGTTTCTTTTAAAAAAAAAAATCAAAAGTAACTAGATTGAATGCCATCATATTCAAAGACAGGCAATAGCCATCATATAAAGAGCTCTTGAGGAAAGTGCATGGAAGATTAGCCAACCTATAATAAGCAAGTAAAAGTTTAACTTCAGAACACAATTTGTAATAAAAAATGGATAGCACCAAATTCTACCACCATCTCTAAACCATAAAATCAGACCAATAAGCATGGAAGCGTGAAATGTCTTTACAATATACTTGTCAAAATCATATGTTCTTTATGTAACTCTAGACTCCACAACATAACATGTCTAACATTCTAGCTGTATTAGTTTTAATTGGTAACAAATAACACACTGTTGATTCTCCATTCTCAATGCATGAGATAATAATATAGTGTTCAAATGGCCGTCTTATACATCATTCTTGGTTAATCCTATTTCTGAAGAAGAAAGAAAACGATGTTAGCAAATTATAGAGCAAGTACATGCGCACCTCATTTGTTGTGGTATTAGTGAGACACAGGTTGGCATGGTATCCAAAGAATCCAGCCAACAAGAGAGAAACTATGGCAAGAAACACCATAAGAAGTATCTGAGTGTTATATGAGCCCAGAAGCCACTGTAAACAGCAAATAATAATTATTCAGAAAATTAACTGGAAAGATGTAACTGAAACACAGGAAATTGGGAATACAATGAGAAGGACCGAGTATAGCCACCTGTACAACATGTGGTGCTAAACTACGAAATGAATTGTCAATGCCATAGTAAACTGGAAGAAAGGAAAAGATCCACCATTATTTTCATCAAGAAAACAGCTATTAACTAAAAGAACATAACTACAAGTTCACTTTACCTGTAAGAATGTATGCAATCCTTAATTCTTTCATTCGTCCTGCAAGAACCAAGCCTAGAGCAATTGTTCCATATACACAGAGAAGGAAATGCCTGCAAAAAATAAAATCACATGAAATATTCCAAATAAATACATAAATAATGGTAAAAAAATAGACAAGAAGAAATGCAACTTATTTTCATTGTAAAGGAGAATAAAGTTGTAAAATAACCAAGTTATCAATGTGAAAAGACAAGCAGCACAGACTGCTAAAGTAATAAGATGTAAGTCTTCAACTATAAACAGAACTTATGTTTTAAAACATCCATTAAGCATTAGTCATTAAGAGGAGTTTGAAATTTATTACTTAAAAATGACAAGAAAAGCCAATCTTTCAAGAAGATAACTACACACAAAAATTAAGTGCTTACCATAAAAGAAAAGCCAAGAAGTATCGGGTATTTTTCTCCCCTATACAATTATTCTGCAACATGAGAAACTCTTAAGCAGAAACCAGAAATTTAAAATGTTTATGAAACACAACAACACAGACCAAGTAATACAACAATAATAAATGGAAAGAGAAAGAAGGTACACACCATCCATCCACAATGATGGTCAAAGCGCGCAACACAGCGATCACATATACTACAGTGCTTGGACCTAGCAGGTCTGGATCAGGAAGGGAAGTTCCTTCTCAAAATATGAAACTGAAAAACACCCATGAATTAATTAAAAGGAAGACCAAAGAACTCACTTGCGAAATTTACAAGTGGAACACTCTTTCTCTGTATATATCATATTGTCATAAGGATAGGCAGAGAGATATTCTGAAACATTCTCAGACTTAACGGTGCCCGGATCAGAAAAGCTAGTCAACAGGAAGAGTACAACACCGACAACAACTGCCAACAAGCTTATATACCTGCAAGCATATGGAATATCCAACCAAATTTAAAAGGCACCATATGATGTTAATAAAATATTCAATCAAAGTGAGGATGCAGTCACAACATGGAAAAATGTTTAATATTCATCTGTGACTTTGTATATACCTGTGAACTCCACTCAAATAATACCCAGGAACAAAGCTAAAAGATGATTTTACAATGGAGTAATAAGTTGCTCCAATGATTGCCAAATATACTATCTGAAAAGAAAAACATAAAATAGGTCTAAGATGGACCCTTAGATATCATAAAGAAGTGAAAATATCTTGCGTATATTGGAACACAGGATGACCTCAGTTATTCTCAAAAAAATCTGCAATCAGTAATGACTCTAACTTAACTGCAGAATCCACAAATTTCACTGTAATTTCAAAATGACGACTTCGATAAACTATTGATGAAATCTGAACCTTTCTCACTTATACAACAGAAACATTCATTACCTCAGTTTTTCTCAAAAAAATGTGCAATCATTAATAACTCTAACTTAACTGCAGAATCCACAAATTTCACTGTAATTTCCAAATGATGACTTTGATAAACTATTGATGAAATCTGAAGCTTTCTCACTTATACAACAGAAACATTGATTAAGTATTAAAAAAATCCATGATCTTTACCATCTTATATTTAAGCCTTTAGTGTTTATCTCAATATCTCCACAAATTGCACATACTTACATTTCTTCTCATTTCTTAACAAATTCAAATCTTATATCCTTAAACTCAATCACACGTCACTCTAATGGATTGTCATATAGCTCGAAAAGCACAGCGAAAAATAATTTCCACGCTCTTCTTGTTTATGGTTTAAATTGGAATCGATTTCATAGAATCAAGATAAACCCAAATCAAGAAATTAAGCATATAGCCCTAAAGCATGATCCTTCAACTCTAATATGATGGCAAAAAGAAAAAAGAAAAATTACCTGTAAGGTAGGGTTAGGTCGATCACAACAGAAATGTTCAACAGAAAGAACAAAATTGGAGCCTTTACTTCCAAAAATAGCACCTACAAAACGACTAACGAATACAAAAACAAAATAGAAATCAAAATCAAGAAACAGCAGAAAAAAAAAAAGGAAAAATGATGATTGATTAGAATAAAAAAGAGAGAATTGGAGGGAGGAGTACAGGAAGTAATCGTAGGCACCGAAAGTGAGAAAATCATGGATGCGTTCGATAGGAGTGCCTTGAAAGATGGGCCAGTGACCACAGAGGAAAGAGACTACGATTAGCAGTGTTATCAGTCCATGGCATAACAGAACCCATTGTACCCCCATTTTCTTCCTCCTCTTCTTCTTCTTCTTCTCCTCCTCCTTCTCCGTTGAAAAATGGGTGAGGAGACCAAGAGAAATGAAATTTTTTATTTTTTATTTTTTTAATATAGGAGATCCTTGCAGCGACAGCAGTACTATAATGTAATATTAGATTGAACCGTACTGGCCGGAAAATACATGAATTAACCAAATATTTTTTTAATTATATATATATATATATACGAGATTAAATATAAATTATTAAAAATATATATCATAATTTTTTTAATCTAAATTACGGGAATTCGAAGTTTTTTAATTCTAACTAATCTTCATTTAATTATTAAATATAATAAATATACATAACTCAAATTATTATATTCATTTGTTAATGTTAGTCGTTTACCTTTAAAAATTAATTCATTTTTTTTATTTAATTGTTTACTTTCAAAAAATTAATTCATTTAAACTACTAAGTAAAATTTTTAATTTTCATAGTGTCTATAGATGATTTTTTTTTTTCAAAGTAAACTGTTGACATTATACTATATTTACCTTTCTAGTTCTTACAAAATTGAAACTAATCATTTGTAAAAAAAAAAAAGTGTTCAAGTTCTAAATCCTAATTATGTTTGAATCTCAAGTAGCATAATTTCAGTAAAGCTGATTAAAAGCCTACACTTGCAACATTCTTGCCAATAGATCTTTTATTGTATTTTGGAGTAATTCCGGTGGACCGGAATTACCCTCTTTTACTTATTAACAGAAGAGAAAGAGAATTGAAGCGGAATTATTTCTCCTATTTCTCTTATATTAGGTGAAATTAATTACACCCTAAATTGGAGTGTAAAATATTTCAATTTTAAAATACATTATAATTTAAACTTTTATTTTCCTTTTAAACATTTTTCATTCTTTTCCCTTTATTAATTAATTTTAAATTATCAAACACAATAAAATCTATAGTCTTTCCCTCCCTTCTCTTTCCTTTAAAAAATATTTCCTTCTGTTTCCCTCTTATGGATAGTGTTAAGGTACTCTGAAAGCAAAACATTGTTGCTTCCGTTTATTTGCAAAAAATATTCTTTCAGAAAATATTTTTCCTATTTTCTAGTGCTTAAATTATCTAGGAAAAATAAGTCAAAGAAAATAATGTACCGGTCAAAAAAAAATTACTTCAAAATAAGAAAAAATATTTTTCCATTTATAAAATGGAAAAACATTTTTCAATATCTTTTTTAATGTCTTCTTTCCTCATTTATTGTCTTTCCTTTTATTTTTCAATACATTCTTTCCTCATTTATTGTCTTTTTTAGTATTGCAACCAAATGTAGAAAAATATTTTATTTGGAAAATATTTTCTAGAAAAAATATTTTTCAAAGATAAAATATTTTCCGCAGACAAACAGAGCCGTAAATTACAAAAATTTTGGCAAGATTTACAGCTAACAGTAGCCCAGTTGGAATTAGATATCAGCATCGTTTATACTATCCTCTATAATGCCAATGCAAGATACTACAGATTTTCCCATGATCATGGCTTCTGCAAGTTTAGCTCTAGCTCTTTCATGTCGTCGCAGGATTAAGATAGTGTTCAGTACGGACCATCTAACTTGAGAATCTGCTTTCTTCTGTGTGAATCCTAGACCCTTCAGCAACATATCCAACTGTTGCAATGCCCAAAATGAAACCTTAAAACACAGCTATACGTATAATTAAATTTTTGCAAATGCTGTACGCGCTTTGCATCAGATTTCAGCAAAACAATAATACCTTGTTTATATCAGCAAGGCCTCCCTCAGCGTATCCAAAGAGAAGGTACTCAGTTGCCACACCTGCTAGTGCTATGCATGAAAATCTGTTCAAAGTCTAGCAGAACATCGACACCACATATAAGCATTAATTAGTCATCACTATAACAAGGTGCTTCATTGTTTCTGTTGAAAGATTCAACTTTATATATATATGTTCAGTCACAAGCAGAAAATTCAATTTAAGAGCTTGAGAGCATACCGTAGCTGATAATTTTCCTGCATTAACCTGTGTAGCATGAAATATGCCAAAAATCATTCAATGCATTATCAAGAATCATAGGTGAAATTGCTTAAAAAACTTCATTTAAAAGAGCACAATAACATAACTATTGTACAATTTCTTGTAAATGCAGGAGAGCCAGGCAAAATCAAAGTGTAAACACATTATGAACTGAACGCAGTAAGTGCACTGCAGGGCACATAATTGAAATGGTAAACAGTGAAATATCATAAACCAAATTCAGATTGGAGGAAAGAAATCTACTTCTTCAAGAAACTCGAAGTCCACAAAAGCAGTTCCTGCTTGAACATTAAGAGATCCTTCTTTTTTTAAAGCTTCCAAACTAGTTAGTGTATAACCCTTTGGAAGAACGCCCACCAAATATGCAATCAGAAAATGTCCAGCTTCATGCTGCACTCAGACAAAAAACAACGGAAAATCAAAATCAATCACTCATCATGCCACAAAGTACTAATCTTGAAACAAGCACTAGCGCATATGACATCTTATTTCTAGAGTGAATCAATAGAAGATAGAGATATCTTACTTGAATAACCCTGCTATGGTACTTCTTGCTAAATGCGTGTCCAATTGAATCAAGAACCAAACTCCCAACTCCTCCATTAAAAGAAACCTTCAAATTGCTCATCACCGTACAAATTAGCACACAACAAAGCAATGAATAAAGTAATAGCTAATAAATTAGACGGTAGAGACTCTTGTAGAACTTACAGAGTCCAGTGTCCATAAAAACAACAAACCAAGAGAAAAATAAAAAATCTGTTGTGGGCTTAAACCAAAAGCATTCCAAGCAGCAACACCACCAAGAAAAGCACCAAACTGCAAATTTCTTTCTATAGAACCAAGCGTAGCATCAACAGGAGACAAAAGAGAAGCAGTCTCAATTCCATTAAGCTTCAATTCATCCAATGTATAAAGCCTTTGTGGAACTTGCCTTGCAGCACCAAAACATTTAAGCCCACCAGGCTTACCTTGCAAATCCTTGACAAGAGCAAGTGCTGCTCTTTCATCTCCTTTAGCTAGCTCCTTGTCCACTTGCTCCAACACTTGCTGCCTTGAAACACCAACTGATGATGATGATGATGATGATGATGATGAAGATGAACTTACGATTCTAAAAGAGCAAAATCTTGATCTTGAAGGGGGAAATAAGCCACTGTAATAAATCGCAGCGCCCATTCATTAAAAAAAAAAAAACTCAAATTAAATAAATAAACCCAAATTGATTAATGATATTCTCATGCTCAAGAATGCTTTTTTTCCTTTTATTTTTAATTTCAGCCGCACAAACCAGATATGATACCAAATCTCGATCTTTTCAAAATAATAAAAAAAAAAAAAAGGACAAAACGGCGACGTTTATCGGAACCAAGAAAATTCAATTTTCTTGCTCTTGTAGTTATAGGTATGCTTTGGAGGTGACCAAACGGAGGAATAACTTGGAAAAGAAATGAACTTACTGGAACCTCGAATTCTTGCACCTGCGAAACCAAAGGAAGCCGATTGAGAAATACTACGTTGTAGAGCTCCTATGAAAGTAGACAGAGAGCTCTCTAAATTTCAAGAACGCCCTCTATTGTCAAGCAATTGGCTTCTGAGATTTTGGCTTTGCTAAATAGGTCATTAACAGAGATTATCAAAAGACTGCATTTTTTACAAAATCGTTTCAGTTAAAAATTAGTTGATGTTTGATAAATTAATTGTGGTTTAGGTACCTAAAGATGGATAAGCGTTGGTTGAAGAAGATCGTTTCTTGCGTCTTCAAGAAAAGATTAAAACATATCTTTATTACCTAATGGTAAGTTTGCTCGTTTCTGGAGAGCATGAAGCTGGTCATCTAGTTGCTGATTATTTTCTTCAGGTTTCTCAAAGAAGTAAGAATGCTGTTTCAAAGGCTTTTTATGCTGTTAAGAAACCAGTAACAGAGAGACCTAATCTTATCGAACATGGAAATCAAAGATCCTTGATTATTCCAAGCAAACAGTGATGTTGAGCAACTAAGCAACTGATGCAGAGCATTCTTGACAGAACATTAACATCAAATTCCTGATCAACAAACCATTTTGATTATCAAAAAATTGTGTTCTAATCAACTATTGAAGTTTGAAACTGAATTGAAATAACAAAATCAAAGGCACATATAACAGCAACAAGATGAAGAACTCGTTTGTGTTCATTGATTCTCAAAACCAACATAACAAAATATTTCTTTCAGATCCCTAAGAAGGGGAAAAAACCAAATGAAGAAGAAAACCATATGATACAACTACTGCAAAATCCCTAACGCATAGATAATTAAAAAGAGAAAAATGAGCCTAAAACTCTTGAGAAACAGATCCAATTTCTCCTTTGCCTTTGGCAACCTTCTTAGGGAGAAGATTCTGATGAATGTTAGGCAAAACACCTCCATTTGCAATTGTCACTGATCCCAAAAGCTTGCTCAACTCTTCATCATTCCTCACAGCAAGCTGAATATGCCTCGGCACAATTCTATTCTTCTTATTATCCCTCGCTGCGTTACCAGCAAGCTCCAATACCTAAACAAATACACCAACATCATTCAAACCCTAAACAGTTAAATTATCGAAATCAGACGAATTACAACACAATCGATTAAAAGAATGTTAATAATACCTCAGCAGCGAGATATTCGAGGACAGCAGAGAGATAGACGGGAGCTCCAGCACCGACACGCTCGGCGTATTTTCCGGCCTTCAGAAACCTAGCGATTCTACCCACCGGAAACTGTAATCCAGCCTTATGCGACCGTGAAACAGACTTCGAAGACTTTGGCTTTCCTCTACCTCCTTTGGTTGATCCTCCTGTTGAACTCATTTTCACGAACCCCAACCCTAATTTACTTCTTTAATTGCAAAGAGCTTATAAAAATTGAGAGAGATGCTTTTCGAAGAGGCGAATATGAAGCAACAGGCTGCTTTAGGAACCTATATAGCAAATGAAGAGCGGATGTGATTGGTTGATAAGGGTTTGCGAGGATCGCCAACGTGGCAATTTAAAACACTGACGGCGGGAATTTTTTATTTTTTTATTTTATTTCGCGCTTGGTCTGAAGCCGCTTTGGCGGGTGATGAGACTCTAGAGTCCTGTGTGCTCAAGTCATGAGTTGAACGTCGTCGTATTGAACTGTAATTTAGTATAATTTGTTAAATTAAAAATAGAACAAATTACAATTTTCTGCATGAGATTTGACATAATTTACATTTTCTTCCTTTTATTTGAAAATTAAATATTTATCTCCCTAACTTTTAATTTCATCAACATTTTCCTCTTTCTGTTAACTTTTTCTATTAGTTTTTTATATTAATTGACATTTATCTCCCTCTATTTTATGAAAATAAAAAAATTTAATAAAATAAAATAATGGAGTCCTTCAATTTTTGTAATTATTTTAAATTTAAAATAAAATAATTTAATCCTTCAATTTTTATATGTATTTTAAATTTAAAATTTTAATGCTAGTTAAATTTTAAACATCTACACATATCTTTATAAATTTATTAACTCAAAAGTTAAGTTGTAATTTTGATAAACTAATAAATTTTCATTAATTTATTTTATATTTATTTTTATTTTATTTTATTAATTTCTATTTCATTCAGAATTAGTGTATACATATATATATATATAATTTCTATTTCATTCAAAATTAGTATTTATCTAAAAATGAAGCTATATATGGCACAAATAATTTTTAAAAAATTAGAAATTAATGAAATTAAACTCAAAATAAATATAAAATAAAATTGATTAAATTTTAAATTTGATTTGTATTTTAAAGTGGTGAATACATATTTATAATTGTTGAAAATTAGTTAGAATTGTGAATTTATTTTATCTCATTAAAATAAAAAGTTAAAGTGCTAGCTTTTGTAAATTAGGAGTAAAATGTTTTTTTTTTTCAGTACATCCCATTTTGGGGGATTATAATAATTTCAAATACTCATTCATAGATTAACTATAACTATTACAAACTACCAAACTATTATAAACAAACTACTAACAAATTATATATATATGGGTAGGTGTAGGTAAGAACATTTAGTTCAAAATTTTTACGCCACCATAATTTGAACCGATAATCTTCATTTCATGGGCTCTTCACCTTAACCATCCAAAAATTAATGGAAAATTTAATAGAATGAAGAAAGTGTCGAAGGAATTAAAGTTAGAAAGATGAATATTTGATAAATATGTCAAATTTTATGAAAAAATATATAATTTACTCTTATAAGAGGAAATCCAAAAGTCCAATTATCAAGTGGGCTTAATTATGAGGAACCCTTTAATTGGCCCAAAAAATGGCTCACCAGGAAGTTCCAATTATCAAACTTCATTTCAAGACCATAGTCAAAAACATAATTATTTGCATTCTTTTGTGAAGAAAAAAAAATGAAAAGATGTAATGTAAGTCCCCCACCCATACCCATTTCAAAATTAACTCCTATAAAGTGATTTTTTATTTTCATTTTCTATTAAGATGGATATAAATTAAAAAATATATTATTATTCACTTTTTATGCCTTATTTTTTTCATTTTTCCATATGAAAATTTGTAAATTTCATGGACTTGTTTTTCTATAAAAGAAAAACATTTTTCCAATTGGAAATTATGGAGGATGGTGAGCCTTGCATTGCATTCGATATTCTTTACCTTATAGTCCTCCAACTAAAAAGGAAAACAAAAAAAAGACATTCAATCGATTGATTGCCAACTTGTATTTGCATTTATGTTTTGTTATTATGTGCAAAGAATTGTAAGTAACATTAATAATTCATACCCCACGTGTTTAGTTTCAATGTATGAAGGGACTGACCTATGTGGTTGGCGCCACAAATCTATAATTGATCTTAGTCTAATTGTATGTACATTTTTCTACATACTTCCATGCCGCATATAAGAAATTTGTCAAATTAGCAATCATTGATAATAATGGTTCATTTTTATGTTATAATTATTATAAATCATACCAATATCCTACCAAAAAAAAAACCACATCATCTATGAAAACTCTCTATAAGAATATTGTTTTGTTGCATGTGGTGTATGTATATTATTGTTAATTTAATAAATTTAACTAAAATTATTTTTAAAAGCTTTCAATTTTTTTATCTTAATATACAAAATTAATTAAATTTTAATTAATTTAACATTTATATATACATTATGTTTCAAACTCTATCAATTTTGCAAGTATTATAATTTAAAGTCAAAATATTATTTAAACGAAGATATTTACTACCTAATTGTTGATTAGAAATATTTGTGTAGGCCAAATTTTTTTAGTTAAACGGGGACAAAATTGAGGCCTAACCCATTACACTAAAAAAAATATTTTATTTATATAGATATTTATTTTTCTATATTGGGTTAAGTTAAAAGAGCTGAAGACTGTACTTATGTAAGTAGGGGACTGGATAAGGCCATAAGGATGGAGGTAATAAAGGAAGGGAAAAAGTGGGAGTTGAAGTTAAGAGCCAAAAATGCACAAAAAGACAAAAGAGATTAATAAAAAGCAAAAATGGAAAAAAGAGGTTGAGGTGTTCAATTTTGGACCATACAATAAAGACACATAAAAATTTTAAAATAAAAAGATGACTGCAATGAAGGGCAGGCTAGTCCCAGAAAATGGAGGGGAAAAAATATTTTTTTATTTTTATATTTATTGATTGAGGTTGATGGATAGAGGCCAAGACGCAACAATCCAAAAACTGTTCCTAGTTGTTGACCAGATAACAATAGTGAAGTCCCCCGATGTTTGTCCCTTTGACAGTGATGTCCATGGAAAATGACTCCTTACTAAAAAGTTTTGCCCAATGTGATTTCACCACTATTCCCTTTTCTTTCAATTTCTTTGTTCGCAATTTTGATTGTAATGGGGCATATGAATTTTATTTATTCTTATTAGCTTTTTTTTAATGTCAACTTGTTATTCTTTTAATTAAATCATAATTAGAGGTAATATTATCTATAATTTTTATTATTATTATCTAATCTGTTTAGAACACAAATCGGAACATTTAATACAAAATAGAATTTGAACTTTCACTCGCTAACTCTCTCAAATCTTGCTATTAGGACATTTGTTAAAAAACACTATTATCAATAATTTAAAACTAAAATTGTTTGATTAGTCATCTTTAAGAAAAAAATTAAAAATAATAATATTATTTTTATTCTACTAACTAATAAAAAGTAAATTGTATTTGTATTTTTTGATAAATAATCAAACTTTTTCACAATTTAGAGAGCTAAATTGCGATAATATTGGAACAATTCGTGGAGAAAAAAATTAAAAGAAAAATATCGAGGTCACAAAACAAAATGGAAGCTGAGCTAATTTGTTCTAATGATAGTGAATTCAAAAACGTGGCAAAGAGATACTCCACAGAGTTCTTCAAGATATGTATTTGTTTCATTTCATGTTTGCTTGAAAATTTCAAATAATATCCTCTATTTATGTCACTTCAACAATTTTTTTTTTTGCCAAAACTTCAACAATTATTTGAAAATATCTCTTTTGACATTAATCTATAATTTTATTTAAATAAAATTTTGATAATAGATCAAAACAATATCAACAAGCACTAATTAAAATCCAAATGCAAAAGAAAAATAACAAAAAAATGTAAAAATTAAATGAAACTTGTATCAAATAATCTAAATAGAGATCAATGAACCTCAAAATTTAGACGATTCTCAGACAATGCAATGTAAAAATTAATTGATTTTATTATTGCAAGTGTGTATATATATATCAAACAATTATTTTTGCATAAACCACAAGTGTAGGGTTTCGATAAGTAATAAAAAATATCGTCCCACAAAATTTTTGATCCAATCACCTATTTATCAACTTCTTATTGTCTAATGCTAAAACTAAATGTATGTAAAATTATTTTGAGATGTAAATTTAAGAAATATACTTCAAAAACAAAGAAATAATTCAATAAAATTAACTTGTTAGGAATTAAATTACCACATAATTACTAAACTACCCGAATTTACTACTCAACTAGCAATATATATCTCGAGTTTTCCTAAAGCATTAATCAATATTTCTCAAACATTAATTAATTTAAATTCACAATTATCAATCAAGGTAATAAAGACCTAATTCTGATTGCAATCTAAATATCTAAACACCAAAATCATGAATTATGAAACACAACTCAAAAAGAAATTTAATCAACTCAATTTATCTATAATTTTGAGTTAAGTTAAACTTGTATTTATAGGTCTATTAAAATTACCATATCTCAATGCATAATTCCAATTAAAATTATGTTATTGGTGATCAAGCAATAACAAGCTTGAAGATCAATAAATGTAATATGTAACAACTAATGAATATATTAAATTGAAAGTTTAGATCATATTCGAATTATTAATCCCTGAACAAAAAAAAAATTAGCTAACATATTGTTATTAATCTCCGAAAATTCATAAGAAAAATTCATAATAAAAAGTATAAAAAAGAGAAGAAGAAGAATGAAATAGTTATGTCTAATCTGGAATCTTGAATCTTCTCTTTCTTGTAGTTCATTTGCTCTTCTAGGTTTTCTTGTGTATTTTTCAATGATGTTTCTCTCTAACGTTCTCCCAAAAATTTCCTGAAATTCCTCTTAAATAGCTCCTTTCAAGTTGCTCTAAAAATAACTTTCATTTAAAAGCAGTTTCATGGCGCACAATCATGTGTGTTTTAGCACACAATCGTGCGTGATTGCCTTCTCTGCAGACCACTACTTTTTGAACTAGGCACAACATCTTCACATACGGTTGTGTCAAGCAGTTCATGTTTCAACTGTGATTTGCAACCCAATTTTCACACTGATAGACGCAGAATTGGAACCTGATCTCTTCATGAAAGTTGTAGCTACAAAAGTGAGCTTTCCGAAACATCTTGAATCATCTCACTTAGACTTCTGTAACTCACGATATTACTAAAATAATAAGAGTTGCGCATCTTAAAATAAAAGTTGTATACGCTAACTTCGACTCAAAACTTGCGAACTTAAACGAATTCGGATTTTGAAAAGTAAGCTTTCCAAATTGAAAGTTGTATATGCCGACTTCGACTTAAGACTTGTAAACTCAAACGAGCTCGAATTTTGACAAATAAGCTCAATTTAGAAAGCTTAAGACGTCTACTTCAAATGTCTATAAGATCTCTTTTTCATTCTGAAAACTCCAAGAATGTCAAAATCTTTATCGAATCTCAAAAGTCGAATCAACCAAAACTCTCAAATTATACTTTAAACTTTAATCTACTCATAATTTACAAAAATCAACCATCAGCTCATATTTTTGTAAAATAAATACTTAAAATAAATATAAATAAACTAAAAAATATGTAATATTTGCTTCATCAACAATCATCCTCAAGATGATTCAGTTAAAAAAATATAAATTAAAAATTTTTTTATGTATAAAAAAATTGTATCATTATATTGTATGATTTTGCTCTTTAAAACAAATTCAACAAATGTATATTTTGAAAATTTGATGGCTATGCTCATACCACATGTAGGGGAGAATATGGAGGAATGAAGTGCACGCTTTAACTGATAGGTTAGACAAAGGAACAACAAATTTATACTTTTTTTTTTCATGACAATATTGTTAAAAAAAAAAAATTCCACTCTATAAACTCCAAGCCCAGATAAAATGGTCCACGATATTAATGGTGATATGTATGATCTTGACTTGTGCAAGCTGTAGAAGTTGTAACTTTGTTCAAGGTGCTGTACTTTGCATGCAAAGGACAAAAGTACTTTTTTTTTCTTCTGAAAATATCAAAAATACTTGTTTATTAAAAAAATAAATGAAAAAAATGAACGGTGGATATATTAATATATACATACGCAAAAAAGTTTTTAGGGCTACCCTTGTCTGTTTGGGTCATTGGGCATAGGGTCTTAGCTAGGAGTCCCATGAAACGGGGTATAATGGACTGTTAAGAGTTGATCAAGCCATGATCGACGGTCGATGTAATTGACACGTGTGAAAGAGAGAGAAGAGAACATATGCTTTTGTGGGTCCTATGTCCCTATCATTGCGTTTTTTTGTTAAAAGAAGAGGAGGGCAGTTGCCAGTTTATTTTTTTTACTATGGATTGGTCATTTGGGGCATTATAGATTTTGCCTCCTGGTTTCTGGGACCATTTCGTGGGACTACTTTCCCTCTTATAAATATGATTTTTTTTTTTTTTTATGTTAACATAATTTCTTAGTTTTTCTAATAATTAAATAATTATTCTTACTAAAATATAGGAGATGAAAAATCTCTATATATTAAATGTTAAATTTTAAAATTAATAAATTTAAAATTTATAAAATATCCATTCTCATATTTTAATATTTATTTATAAAAATTTATGTGTTAAATTATTAAAATTTATATTAGCCTTCCATTAGCTTAGTGATAGAAGACTTGACATTTTTGTAGGAGAGGACGGTTCAAATTCCCCCACCCCCTCTCTCCAATGGTCAAAATTACTATAAATAATATATATATTTTAAAATAATTATTTAAATAATTTTAATAATTAAAATTATAAATTAATTAAATATAAAAATGAGAACTCAAAATATTATTGTTTATTGATTATTTTTTACTAAGAGTATATAATAATAATAATAATAATAGAAAATGGTTGAATAAGGTAAAAATTTCTTACTTATTACGTAAATATAAAAAGAAAATGTGTTTTTGATGAAATAAAAGAGAAACATTTTAATTATAATAAAAGTGATAATTTTTTATGAAAAGAAAGAGTAATGTTTTAAATGTAATACAATTATAGTATTTTACATAGAATATAATATGTATACTTTTTTTTTGAGAGAAAATATAATATTTATATTTTAAAGTAAGAGAATTTTTTATATTTTTCATAGAAAAACATTCTGAATTTTAATAATTTAAAGCATAAATTTTAAAAAATGAATGTTAAATTATAAATATGAATATTTGTCAAATTTTAAAATTAATGACTTTAGAGCTTAACACTCAACATATATATACATATTCTTAAAAAAAAATTATAAATTTTGTTATTTTAACGACTATTATCTTCTAGTTCTCTTATAATACTCCTTATCTCTATACACTTTATTTATTTTTTTATTGTGATCAAATTCTAAGGTTTTTAAAATTTTTTTAAAATAATTAAATAAAAGTAATATTTTTTAATTGTTAAAAAATAATGAAATAAAATATTTATTAATTTTCAATACGTGCATTATGCAAATTCACGATGCATTGTGCAAATTCATGAATACTATGTTTTTAACGATTTGACTTAATTATCAAGGGAATCAAAAGTCATTCCTTAAGAGTAACAGAGGAATAATGATTCTCATTGATGGGGAATCACATTCCTATTCTTATGTTTATTTTAGCCAACCAAACATAGAAATCTTCATTCCAAATTTGATTTTCACCCTTATTTTTTACTAAACAAATGGACCCTAAAAAGAATAAAAACATTTAAAGAAATCTTTTAGCTACAAAAACGAGTTAAAAAAAAGTTCAAGAGCCAACTGAAAACAACTCAAAAATCTTATTTTAACGTAAAATTCAACATCAACTTTGGTTAATTCTGCACCTTTTATTCTTCTTTGAACATCCTTTTTTTTTTTAACTACAATTTTCAGGAGGTGAAGGGGGGAGGGGGATCTAAACCCTCTACCTCTAAACGGAGCCGACCCCGTGGCTAGAACTAGCCAGCCCTAGGCAGGTAGCTCAACATTTAAGTGCCTAGAGACGTTGTCCCTAGGACTTGAACCCATGACCTTAAGGGTCATGGGTACCCCCTTAACCACTTGAACCAAGTGGTGGGGGGTATTTGAACATCCTTTTTGTTAAACACTAGTGTTTGGACATTAATTCTCAATCTTGACTTGGTCATGAAAAGCAACAAAAAGAAGAAAAAGATAAAACAGGAAAATATGTGGATTGAGTTAAGAGACGTTAAGCACTTTTTGCCCTTTTTGATATTGTTCAAAGCCTAGTTTTAGTCATAATTCCAAGCCAACTTTGTTAGCTAAAAAATGTTCTTGCTTAATTTTCACATTCCACGCAAAAAGCTATAAGTCCTTAAAATTTATATTTATATTCATTTAGATACAACAACAAATTACTAATTTAAATAACATTAGATTTTATGACTTTTTCCTTCAAATTCATTGAAAGTTTAATAAATAGTTGTGGACACCCTCGGTTTGAGGTCTGCAACGAAAGCCCAATGATGAAATAGTACAGATTTTGAATGCAAGAAAATCTAAAACCTTCTCTAGAATGGACTCGAGAGCCCAAAATGTCAAATTTAAGCCTAAAATACCTCGTTAAGGCCCAAAGTTTGAAATCCAAACCTTAAGCCCACTCTGGCCCAAATATAGTAGTTGTCACGCCCAAAGAGGCGATGCCTCTATGAGGACCTATTTTACATTAAATGTATTTTTTGGCCTCATTACACATAAGGTAGACCCACATATCTTTAATATGTAGATTTGTGTGTGAAAATAAGACTTTGAAGGGAAAAAAATGAGAGAAAAGAGGAGAGACAATGATGAAAAATGAAAGGTGGATATTTGTCTTGGTTTGTGGGAAATTGAAAAGAAAAAAGGTGGGAAGCATAAAAGGAGAGTTTTTGGGGGCTTATGAGGAAGGAGAGTGGTTTTGTAATAAAAAGGAGGCTAATTGGAAAAGGAGAAAAGACGTTTTGTTAGTGAGAAAACTAAAGAAAAAAAAGAAAAAAGAAAGAAGAGAAGAAGAAAAAAGAGAGTTCTAAGCTTAAAAGTCAATTTTCTTGAGAAGTAAGAAGGGATCCGTGTATTCAAGAAGATCTGGATCATCACACCAACCTCTGACAGCCTAGTTAGTAGATCCCAAACGTGCTTCAATCAGTAAGAGCTTATATTTCCAAGTTTTAAAGATTTTCATTTTACTTAAAGTTTAATTTCTTGATTTTCATTACTTCTCATCAAGAGTATGATCATTTGAGGGTATGATTGCATAAAGTATTGAGTATAGATTATATATTTTGTATATATGCATAGAGCTTTACTCATTTAGACTTGTTTAGAAGATTGTTTAAGTTTTAAGAAATATGTGATTTGCTAAGCCCTGTTGCGAAGAGGTGTCGCCCCTTCATTATGCGGCGATCCTGAATCGCCTCTTGATCAGGAGGCGATGCCCTTTTGAAGAGGTGATCGCCTTCCGATCAGAACTTTGTCTGATTTTACTTCTCTATACTATATTTCTTCTATATGATCCACATGTTTTATGTGTTTTGATATTGCACGTAATCAGTCCATATATTGTGTTTAATTGAATATTTATTTATATTTGCTTAAATCTTCATAATTATCGTATGTGAGGCTAATAAGTTAAACTTTCTACTTGTTTGATTGATCTTGTATTTGCGAAAAGTTTGACTCTTCCGGTTTTGCAAGAATCTTAGGGCGATTTTTCAATCATCGGGAGTTTATCTCCTTAGTTAGTTCTTGAGAGGATTTATTTATAGTTTACTTGTAGTTTTTTTTTCAGTTTATTTTTGGTTTATTTTCCTTTTGCCTTAACCAAAATGTTGTGATCTTTAATCCTTTCCCCATCTATTTGGAATGTATGGTTGTAATTTATTATTACTACTTGATTAAGTACCGGTCAATAAGCATGTGAAAGGACTAGTGTGCAAATTTGATAAAATGCTAAACTGAAAATGATTACAATTTAATAATAATAAGGAAATAATCTAATAATCAAAGATAATAAAATACAAAACACACACGGAGGCCAACCGCAAAGTTAGGTGGGTATTTCCGACCTCTGATGATAGGTTTTGGGAACCTTCGTGGAATCCAGTTGTTGTATAGTGTGTCCTGACTTTCATCTGAGTGGCGACTCCATCTCTAATATGGGCCAAAAACCCATTTTGTATTTCCTAACAAGCCCTGAGCTTGCACAATATTGTGGTCGCCAAACACTTGGGCGCGCGATTAACCCTGTCGCCTACAGTGGCGACTCCACTGGGGATAGAGAAATTGATTCCAAGTATTTTATAATTTATCATCTTTGATTATTTCTTTATTTTCCTTACATTTTCTTGCATTCACTACACATTTTCACATAATGTGCACAACAGTCCTAAATAACCCGACAATAGTCTTTGCCTCGCTGCCTACATTTATTCAAACCTGGTGGTAAAGTATTTGATTATTGACACTCATAGCATGTACTTATCCACATCGCACAAACGCTTGAGTGGGGAGACGTAATGGATGTATATAGTTGTGGGAGTCGAAGCTTATTATTACCTTTGACTCAACTCATGTAATGACTTAGCAACTTTCCCCAGGATTTTTCTCCAAATTGTATGTGTTTTATGCCATTTAGCGATCCTTATAATAAAGCCCAATCCTATTGCCAATGGACTACGCCAAATTGAGCTTTTAAGGCCCATTATGGCCCATTAAGAAGGACTTTGATTTTATTCAAAAGAGTTGCTACTTGTTTGTGTCATCTTAAGAGTTTTATTGCATATGATGGTTTTATTATCTCCTATTGATAATCAAAATCTGGCCAATAATCCTAGGACAAGAAACTCGCCATTAAACATGTATGTGGGAGAAATAAGGTTGGAAGGTTTCTCTATGTGATATGCTTGTACTTGTAAATAAATAATATGGATTTCAAGCATATATGACATTCATTGTGATTTCTTTCAAAAAAATGAAAATAATGAAACAAGCACATTTTTCTTAGCCACAAGCCTCTTCTTGTTTGGAAGCAGATTAAAGGTGAATTTGGCCTGCCAATATCAAGGATCCAATTAAATAATTGAGACCACTTTACAAAGGAGCAGAATATCAGGACCCTCTAATTTTGATTTTGAATCTTTCAAGAAAGAACTGTCGAAAGAGATCAGGGATGACATGCGACAGATGGTCAAAAATATGGTTGCTGAGATGGTAGGGAAAATGCCCTCTAATGAAGAAGACTTTAAAACCAAAACCATTACCGGTGAGCCATTCAAAGAAAAATTGAAGGTGCTGGTAGATCCAATTGAGTCAGAATGGATGAAAGATATGAAGAGGCAAGTGGATCAGCTGTAAACTGTGATGAAAAAGCATGGGCTTAATCCTAAATTTGCTGACTTGGATGCAGACTTAGATTTAAAGGAAGAACCATTACCCCCAAAATATCAATTCCCAGGCATGAAGAAATACTCTGGCACAAATGATCCTCACTTGCATCTGAAGCAGTATGTCACATACATGAAGGCCACTGGGTAGTCTAAAGCTTAGATCATCAAACATTTTCCATTATCTTTGGAAAGAGCTGCTATCAAGTGGTATTACACTCTAGATGCACATGTTCAGAAAGACTAGAAGGAGCTATATTCAACCTTCATCAAGTAGTATGGGCTGCATTCATAATTTAAAGTCTCTCTTCAAGAGTTACAGAACATAAAGTAAGAATCAGATGAACCTTTCATGAGCTTTTTAACTAGATGAAGAGGCAAGCTGGCCCAAATGAAGCACAGACCTGCAGAATCTGACTAGCTGATTATAGCCATAGAAGCATGTGTTCCATCTCTAGCCAACAAACTGAAGGACATGGGCATAAGGGACTTCAAAGAGTTATACTGATATGGAGTATAAGTTGAAGCTGACTTGAATGATAGCATTCATGAATAATCATTTTCAATTGTGAGTGTAATGATTTCGGACAATACTTTATCGCAACAACTTTTCTTTGTGCTAATAATTATTTGATTGTCTGATTTACATGATTATAAATTTATTATGATTGTGCAAGCTATCTTATGCTTGAATGAGAGAGATAAAAAAAAGACCATATCAAAAGGACCAAATCTCATAATTGGCTTTCAATTTTCTTTTTGGCGCTTTTAACCTCAGCTTTTCCTGAAATGAATTTACCATGTTCACAAAAAAAAAACAAAAAAAAAGAAGAAAAAAATAAAAAGAAAAATGAAAAGAAAAGAAAAAGAAGAAATAAAGGAAAATAAGGTGAAATGAAGGAAAAGAAGGAATTTTTTTATTTGTGCCCCTCATATTTAAAAAGTCAATCTTGTGTGACCATTTTTTTGAAAATTATCTTGCAATGCCCATCTTTACAAATTAGTGCCAATAGTACTAATCTCAAAATCCCAATCCAAAAATTTCTACCCAATGTGAACTGAAAAATAATTGGTCAGAAAACCCATAAAGGGCTGATCACTAACAAACATAATGTAGTGTGCATGGTTATAATGAAAGAGTAGCCATTTAAAATGGGCATGACTGATATATGTTAGCACGTGAGTGTCAGACATGGACTTTTTTACAAGCTTTAGAGTAATCAGCATTATGAGTGTGACATTAACGTCCGGCGATTAGCAGCAAGAGCATCGAGTGACCAGTGGCAGAAGGGGCGATATGGACAAGATAGTGGTCAGTCATTATATGAATTTACAACCACCCAACTAGGTTGAAAACTCCTAGGTAAAAGAGGAAAAATAAAAAAAAAGAATAAAAATGAAAAAAACTCAGCCAGGTTCGAAAACTCCCAAAAATGGAGTGACCTAGGCAAAAGAGGGAATATAAAATAAAATCGGTTGTACTTTCATTATGAGAAGAATAATTCGAGAACTCATAAGATTTTGCTTTGTGATGCAAGAAAGGGAGGGCCTATCAATCATTCAAACAGGGGATAAATTTAAGGACAAAAACTAGGGGGCATGCTAAGGGTCAAGAGCTATTATCCTACGACAGCAAAAATATTTCGAGGAGGCAACTAAGCCGGAGGCATTTTTTATTATCAACCTAATTTGATCATGAGATGGTATTAATTTCTATTCCATTTGGATACATCAGTCTTAACGATAATCTTTGATAGACTAGATTTTTAAATCCGGATTCTTTGATATAATGAGGGTCAGTTCTCAAAGATTAGCCCTAAACAGAAAAGGCATTTGGCTAAATCGTTCGAGATTTCCTATTTCTCCTAACTCATACATACATGAAATTTTTGCAAGAATTATTTTGACATTTCATATATATTGGCATTAGAATAATGCATGTCTTTCATAAACAGTGCACACAAGATTGTGTTGTCAAATTATTTTTAAAAGCTTTCAAATATCATGATCATGCATACATCAACTTTGAACTATGTGAATGTGTCTTCTTAAGAATAAGCTATCTACAGTGCATATGATGTAGACCAGCTTCCATTATCTTTGCCTGATGCCCTAAAGGCTACATGGTTTGTTTTGTTCGATTCCTGCTTGACGCCCTGAAGGTTATATGGTGTTTGTAGTTTATCTTCGCCTGACGCCCTTGAGGCTATATAGCATTTGTTGTTTGTCTTTGCCTGATGCCCTCGAGGCTATATGGTGCTTGTTGTTTATTCCTACCTAACGCCTTCGAGGCTATAAGGCATTTATTGATTGTTCCAACTTGACGCCTCTGAGGCTATAAGGCACTTATTGTTTATTCCTACTAGACACCTATAAGGTTATATGACACTTGTTGTTTGTTCCTGCCTAATGCCCCCGAGGCTTTAGGGCTCTTATAGTTTGTCTTCGCTGACGCCCCTGAGGCTATATGGCATTTGTTGTTTGTTTTCGCTTGACACCCCCGAGGTTATATGACACTTGCTATTTATTCCTACCTGATGCCTCCGAGGATATACAACACTTATTGTTTGTTTCTGCCTGATGCCCCCGAGGCTATATGGTGCTTGTAGTTTATTTTCGCCTGATGCCTCTGAGGCTATATGGCATTTGTTGTTTGTCTTCGCCTGATGCCTCCGAGGCTATATGGCACTTGCTGTTTATTCCTGCCTAATGCCTCTGAGGCTATAAGGTGCTTGTTGATTATTCTTGTCTGACGCTTCTGAGGCTATAAGGCACTTATTGTTTATTCCTGCCTGATGCCCCTGAGGCCATAAGGTACTCGTTGTTTGTTCTTGCCTGACACCTCTGAGGCTATACGCTACTTGTTGTTTGTTCCCGCCTAACGCCTCTGAGGTTATAAGACACTTGTTCTTTGTCCTTGCCTGATGCCCCCAAGGCTATATGGCACATATTGTTTGTCTTGCTTGAAGACCCCGAGGCTTACGACGCAAAGTTCTTAGTGACTTCTCGAGATTCACATTTGTGAGTGACTTCTGTTGCTTTCAAAACTCGCAAGCGCACGAGTCGTGATTGTAGCACATAAGATATCATTCCCACGAAGACTGTAAATTGACTACCAATTATTTTTACCTATAACTTAGCTAGCAAACTGAGTAAAGAATTTGAATAATTATAAAATTTAAATAACAACTTAAATAAACTAAACTGAAATCAGACATTTAATACTTAGAATCTAGGTTTAGTTTCACTATTCCATTCTAATCTTGAACACATTATAAAATAAATAATCTTTTGAATTCGATTAAGGGTAATTGCTCTAAATTACCTAAAGACTCTCTCAAGTTCAATTAACCATGAAAGGATTAAAATCTAACATACTCTCGTGATTAATAAGTTAATCCTAGCTTATTAAGATTTTTAGCAATTAATTTGTCACCGTGATTAAACTGTC
>CATIWM010680268.1:0-25610 GCA_949671775.1 Mallotus repandus
ATTCAATGTATAGGTATATATATACAAGCTTAGGAGACAATAATCCCCATAATTCACTGCCATTCTACCTACCATATCAGACTGTAACATACACAACTTGTGTAGCCTGTAACATGCAGACTGCTGCCTACAACACAGCCCTGTAACATGCAGCCTGTAACATGTCAGACTGCAGCCTACAATTTGTGTAGCCTGTAACATGCAGACTGCTGCCTACAACACTGCCCTGTAACATGGTCTGACTATTAGAGCCATACAATATGACAGTCAACTTGTAACATTACAGCGAAATCTATGTTGTCATTCTATATAGTAGACATGCATTTTGATTTTTTTAATAAATTTTTGTATATTAATTTGGTTTGTTTGCAAATGTTCATCTAAGCTTCTTTTAGTGCAATGTAATGAGAAATAAATGTGTACTCCAAGTGTAGAGAATCTTTTGATGTTTTCATGCTGGCTTGGTGTGCATTGCCTATTTCTCAGCTTATTTGACTGCGTAAAGTTCTCCAGTTATTGTAGCGAATTGAGTTGCATGTTACTTGGATATATATATATATACAAAGATACACTTCTTTGTCTCTCTTTGTCAACTTGCATGTGCATGTGCCTTCCATAAGTAGATATCAAGTCTACCCAGAGATATAATTTATTGTTTATTTCAATAGATGTACCTATGAGTAATAATGTTTTCCAAAATGTGTAGAATTTGATAAATTTTCTGATTTTACCTGCAGATTTACATGGAAATTGACAGGGTTGGGGAGATGTTGCTGAAGGATCCCGAAAAGTCATTTTCTTCTTTATTAGCTACTATAAATGGTTTATTCTCAAACTTAGAGGCATCCATTGGCCATCTACACGCAACACGACAGGTAACTCTAGAAGTTGCTGCATTTTTTTTTTTCACCTGTGGGCTTCCCTTGCATTTTGTGAATATCCTAAGTGCTTATGTTATCCACTTATAATATTCTTTCAGAATAAGTTTTGTGATTCCATATGCAATTGTTTTGCAGACTGATTCTTCTGTTGACGGGAGCTTTTCATTTCCTTTACTATTTGATACTCTTCCAATAGTCAATCAAGAAGGGTCTCAATGGACGGGTTGTGAAATGAAAGATGCCATCAACATAGTTAACAAAAATCTGCAGAAATTGGACTCTTACTTTTCTGCTGTTGTAAGAACATTCCATTTGTTATGCGTAACAATTTCATATTGACATTTTTTTTGGTACACCTACAATGGTGGAATTCCTACAATAGTAAGTTCAGTTTTTGAGGCATCTAATGCATTTGCAATGTTTTCCTAGGTGGCCAAACACCAAAAGCCAAAGAAAGTAACTCAATACTGGATTCGTTACACATGCGGTGCAGTTGGGCTATTTGTTTGTTCTCTTTGGCTCCTAAGGCATAGTCGATTGATGGGAAGTTCAGATATTGACAATTGGATTCGTGAAACGAAGGACTCAACTGTTAGCTTCTTTAGTGATCATGTGGAGCAACCGGTATATTCTAACTTGATCATTATTTAGCTGCTCTGATTTCTGAACTTTTGTTTGCGTTGGAGGTTGCACTTTCTAGAACTTGTGACTTATATCTATTGCCTTCAAAATTCAATTCAACATTCAAAAAGGCCAGCCAGCTGGCCATTTGGATAACGAGTTAAATGTTAATAAAGAGCTTGAGTTCTGAATTTTGTAAATATCAATTGAAGATATTGGGATTGTCTCGAAAGATGGGTTGGAAATCTATCTTCTAGAATGGAATAAGAGGGAGAGCAGCCTTCATTGAAGCATGTTGAATAATGACTGCTCCTAAATGTGATAGGAGTCTGACAAGGACTTTGAGATTATTAGGCTTCTGAAATTATGGATTGTGGTGCTCAAATTTATGCTACAAAGAGCCTGGAAAATGACAAGATGATAGCCAAGAGTGCCTTTGTTGTACAGAGGGAGTCCATATAGTAGTGCATATCACTGTGGCATTGGATAACTAAAATCTGGATATCGTATTTTATTGTCTCAATTAGGTCTCAAACTCATATTAATGACATACTGTTCAAATTTTAATTTTTCTTAAACTTGTCCTTCACTGGCTGTGGTCTAGATCAGAAAATTAGTCATCCTGAAAGAATAACAGCATTAATGTGACAATGCATGTATTATTTAGGAATTTTGATTGAATGGTTCTCCTTTTACCATCTTGTTTGACATTTGCATGACGCACAACTTAACATCCTTGTCTTTGCTTCCCTGGCAACTGCTGGACCTGTCATCAAACTAATAGCCATCATCTTTCTTAGATGATGATGCTTTTGGACCAAATATCATAAAGCAGCTTGTATTATGTTGACGTAGTCCATATCTAATCAGACCAAGTCATCTAATTATGAAGCCAAGCTTTTGGTTGTTCTGATTGTTGAAAGAAGATTGCTTAACTAGGGTATGATATTGTCAATATAGATAGTGTTTTATAATTAAAAATCTAATCCCAAACTAAAGGGAAGTGCATTTTTATAGGGGTGCTTCACTTATTTGTTCATTTTTTTTTTAATACATTCTTCTCATGGATGTATATGCTATCATAGTTGTTGATTTGATGTAAGCTAGAATCAACAAGAACCAGAGAAGGTCATAGGGCTCATTAGTAGGGAAGAAGTGACAGGCTTTTCTAAAGGGAAGGTAAATTCTGTATGCAGACATGGATACTAAATTAGAAAATTTGAGCTTCAGGGACAAGAATCTGCGTATAGTTTGTCAACTAGGAGGAAGCTTATGATCATGTGAATTGGAATTTACTTATCGAAATTTTGGAGAGTTTAGGTGTTCTGTGGAGGGCGCAGGTGAGAAAAATATAATTTCCTTGCAGTTACCTTGGTAAACAAGTTAATAGCTTCAAACCTGTGCTAGGAGAATCTGGGATCTGTTTGTAAATGAAATGTGACTGAAACATGTAATCTAATTGTGTAGAATAAGCAATTTTCTTTGATTGTGAACAGAGTACACCCAAGTATATACGTAACTTTGTATAGCTAAGAGATACACAATGGTAGTTAAAAAGAGAACCAGGGGTAAATATAGAAACAGATTATGCGTACAACTTGACATGAGTGGGATTTTCTTCTTGACATTTGGTAAGGATGGGTTTTGGTGTTTATTGGAGGAGGCAGATGAGGAAACATTATTCATTTAACTTAATCATCTACCCTTGCTAATGGGTTTTGTTGCATTTTCTCTTTCCTAGTTAAAGTTTGAGGCAAGGAATCCTCTTCCTCTTCTGTTCAAATTGGTCATGAAGCTAGTGAGATTTAAAAGGAAGCATCTGGTGGCAGTTTTGATGAATGATATCAGGGAGAGTAGTTTGTAGGATGAGGTGGTTCAGGTCTTACATCTTCTCTTTGGTCATGTTTCTCTCTTCTTTTGCTATGTGGATACTGGTCAGTTTCTCATTTCTTATGGCATTGGTGGATCTAAAGATGGGTTTAGAAATGAAAGTGATGTGGGATGGGTAAATGTATTAGTATTATATTACTGTTACTATTATATGGTAAATTACCAGAAAGAAAAATATTGTTGCTTCAAAACAATACACTAAAAGAATATGTGCTCCCAACTAAACCAGAAACAAAGGAAATAGTATTATTCCCTATGTGAGGGTGTACATATTCAGACATTTGCTGAAATCTTATGGTCCTGTGTGGGCATGCTCCCTCTTTCCTGCTTAGTATTTTGTTTGAGGAAAACATTAAAGTGTAGCTTATGAAGAAGTTTGATAAAAGAATTGCTGGTGATAAACCAAATTCTGGGAGACTCACTCTAATATGTACGTTCTCCTAATCTTCTTAATTTCCTTGTTTGGTAGCAAGGAGTTTAAGAAGCTTTTGAAGGAGGGGGGATGGTTTTGAATGTGGTGGTGGAAAAGGCAATGGTTACACTTCATATTTTTGAAGGAGGGTTATATATTACTTTGGAGGGGTTGCTCATTTTTATTTGAAGTTGAATTCATTTTCTTTTAGTTCTTTGTTGTGAAGACTTCCACTTACCAAAAAAAGCTTTTTGTGGGGGGTTTTAGAACCTATTACAATAATGTTTTATGTAGGATTGTTATTCATACAAAGAATTTTCTATTCCATGTTGGTAAGACATTTAAATCAATTACTTATCAATATGGTATCAGGAATATTAGAGGAAGAGCATACAACTCTTTATTGAAACCAATTTCAGAGCCGAAAATCACTTGGAAGATGTAAATCCTCTCAATTACTAATGATATTTGACCTTGATAATAGTTTTTCCTGTCATTTGATGGGTATCTAGCTCTAAAAGTGGCATTCTCAATCTCAAACTATTTTGTACTGCCTTTGGAGTATGGAAAGATAATTGCTTATTAAATTTTTCATATGCCAAGCAACTCAAAATACCAAGCAACTCAAAACAAAATGGGTTTCTCTGGTTCATTAATCAACTCAAAATTTTTTGCCTGTCCATCTCTCTCCTTTATTCTGAACTGAGATTTATCTCATATTATGTTTGCATGGAGGTTTTTAAAGTAAATTAAGATTTGATATCCATGCTTCCTTATTTAGGAAAAAAAAATATTGATTAAAAAGTTTGGTTTTTGGGTGGTTTTTCAAGTCCTTAAGCCCTTCCATTTTCACATCAATATTTTGTATTCAGGAGGTATTTTTGGCTCAAGAATAATTTTTTATGGTTGTTATGGATAGTCTCTCTTTACCATTCTCCCTTTCAAGTACTTTCAACTCAAAAATGACAAGAATACTGAATCACCATCAAGTATTCTACCTTACCTTCCTGGATTTTACCTCTCTTTTCTCTAAGTGGACTCTATTAAATAAATACAATGTGTTCTTATGTTGTAATTGTGGTGAAAAGCTGATGGTTTGAGGATCTTGATTTCAATTTACTTTTTGTGACATTCCTTGGTAATTTTTAATTTTTCTTCATAGACTCAGAGATGTAGTTTAGTGTCAAATTTGGTTGCTTAGTTGATTGTTGCCATTTAGCATGTGCAGAGATAGGTTCTACATCAGTACTACTAGTGTTACTCATTGTTTATCTGTTTTGTTAATCATTTAGTTGAAATTCTAACATCTGTATTTCTCTCTTCTTTTCTCCAAATAATATTCATGTGCATCATATTGAGGGATTATATGAAGATCTAAAGCGTTATAATCATTTTTCCCTTGATTTGATCAGCTTCTGTCCATTAGAGATGAACTTTTCGATACATTCAGGAAGAGACACAAAGGGGTGATGGAGATGGAGGAAGTCCAGTTGACTGCTAATTCTTTGCACAGGTCAAATTTTGCTTTCCAATTTTTCAACCATATTTTGGGTAAAATCTCATATTGATGCCTCCATTATGCTAAAAAATTGCATTTTACCTTACAAAAGTGCCCTATATTTGACATGACTTAGATTTGTCACTTGTAATTTGATTTACAGTAGACTTAATTTATTGTGTTAATTTATAACCAATGGATGCATAAGATGTTTACCATAAGAAACAAAGGGAAGGTATTTTTGAAAAGAATAATATGGCCTTGTGTTATTAGCACACTTCTGCTTCAAGCCCAATCTAGTTGGGGTTAGCTATGTGAATACTTTTTCCTAGTTTAGGAATATGAGAAACGCTAGCCACTTTCTCCTGTTTACCTTCTCTCTATCATGTCGCCACCCAGTATAGTGAATAATGGCAACCTAATCAAAAGGTTGAATAATATTTTTAATTTTATAAAATATGTGGTTTATTTTTACAAATTATTGAGTACCTCAGGAAAAAAGATCCAAGAAAATTATTTTATTTTTTAAATTTATTTATTTTCCTAACAAATGATTTAATTACTTGTGAAAAAGCACAAAATAGTTTTTAGAAAAAAAGTATAAAAAAAAAACTATAAAAAATAATAAAGTAGCTGAATTATTCTTTAGAAAAATAAAAAAAATTTACAACTTATATGATTTTAATGAATATTTTTTTGAAAAAATAATACTTAATAAATTATAAAAATGGGAATCGCATTATTTTATAAAACTTAAAAATTTAAAAATGTTATTTTAACCTTTTGATCATGTTACCTTTATTCATTATGCTTCATGGCAACATAACAGAGTGAAGGTGAAAGGAGAAAGTGGTTAGTATTTCTCTTAGGATTATAAATTTAGAAAATTTTTTAATTAAATCCTTGATTACGTTGCCTAATTGCAATCCTTGCAACCAAGCTTTTGCTATCTTCTACATGTCCTTTAGTGATTTCTATTTACTAGATTTTGAAATATACTAGATTTTGCCATTCAAGAGTTTTGCATATGCTTGCAATAATTGACGTATGAAGGGGTTGAAATTCAAGAACTAGACATAAGGAATTAATTGATATGGATGATTAGATATAGGTTTTGTCATTAGCATGCATATCATGAAGCAAAAGGCAAATGATTGCCTCAACAAAGAAGTGCTTCTATGTTTTCCTATCAGTATTAAGATTGTAATGATTGTTATTGTTATTCAATGTCCATTCTTCCAATAAAATAGTTTGGCTTTGCTGACCTTAATTGTCGTATATTTATCTGATTATTTGCGTGGTTGCAGAATGTTACAAGCTTTTAGTGAGCAGACGAAGGGTAAGAAGTTGCCAGAGAATGCATCAGATCAGGAAATGCTTGAAATTGTCATGAACAGGTTTTATCCCTTCTTAAGCTTATTGTTAGATATATATAATTGCTTTTGAAAATACATGGGCTATAATATACTAATAGATGCATATGGGATATGGAACAACAATAGAAATTGGTTGAAATAATTATTTCCACCTCTGAGAGAGTGAAATAAGAGTGAAAGTGTTGAACGGTTATTAGTTCCTAGAACAAAGGAGTATTCTATTCTTCCTGAATTTGACAATACCAATTGTTAGAGAGTAACTTTTTTGGAAAACCTCTTTTCACAAAATTGCTATAGAAAATATCTTAAAATCCCTTGGCTATATTTTGTCAATCATGTTGGCAATACCTGCGCATATTTTCTATTGTGATGTCTTTCTAACTTGCAAACACCTCTCTTAATGTACTTAACGATTAATCACCTTTCACCAACCATCCTTTGCTATAGAAGTTTGTTTGAGAATGAACTTTTCGTAATTTTAAGCATTTAGTATTGTTAGAGAGTAACTTTTTTGGAAAACCTCTTTTCACAAAATTGATATAGAAAATATAAAACCTCTTTTCACAAAATTGATATAGAAAATATCTTAAAATCCCTTGGCTATATTTTGTCAATCATGTTGGCAATACCTGCGCATATTTTCTATTATGATGTCTTTCTAACTTGCAAACACCTCTCTTAATGTACTTAACGATTAATCACCTTTCACCAACCATCCTTTGCTATAGAAGTTTGTTTGAGAATGAACTTTTCGTAATTTTAAGCATTTAGTAGGTTAGGGAAAATTGGAAAATATTATGGTGAAACAATGTTGACATTTATTGTTCTTAAAGATGATTTGCTAGTTATAATCCCATTGAAGAGAGGAAATATTGAAAAATGAGCATTTATAAAGAAATTAAGGACAGAAAGGTCCAATCTTTTGAGCCTTTTGAATGTTGTTTGGCAATGCAGATTTTCTGTACTCAACAACTTGCAGAGTTAAACAGTGTAGTAAAATTCTAACACCTTTAGTGCTTCTGGGAGGCTCAAAAGAGAAACTGATATGATCCTATTGTCACTTTCACTGGATTGCTTGTTCAATTTGTTGATTTCCTTTTCTTAAATGAATCTTTGGTTTCTTGGTTTTCTGAAATGTAGGTATGAAAAGGAACTTATGCATCCTATTTCAAATCTTCTAAATGGAGAGCTTGCTCGTGCTTTGCTCATCCAGGTACTACAAGCTCGGTTAAGATGAAATTGTGCTTGTAATTTCATTCATGTTTATTCATGTTGTGGGTTCTCTTCGTTTCAGGTTCAGAAGCTAAAACTGGACATTGAGACGTGAGTTCACGAATTGATACCTTGAATAGATTGTCAAATTTTAATTATCTTTTAGCTTGTCTGATAGTGTTATTGGACAGTGCAATGCTTGAATTGGATCAGATTCTGAAGGCAAATGAAATAAACTTTGCTGTTCTAGCTGCGCTGCCAGCATTTTGTCTCTTTCTTTTTCTGCTTATGTTGGTACGCGCATGGTTTAAACAGGTAAGGAAATAATTCATATATCTGGACTTTATCTCCAGCCTGCTGTTGGAATTGAATTATCTGTATTAAGTATAGTGCGGAACAGATGGTGCAGTCTCTTCCATTAAATGGTAGTAACTAATATGTATGTTAATCTTCTTTTTAGTGGGTACACTGACTTGTGTCAATACCTCTGCTTAGTTGAGTTCTGGAATCAAGTTTGGTTTCTCTCAATGTCAGCTAGTATGGTGGTTCAGGAATGTGGTTCAATATATTTCATGTCCTGCAATATTGTCGGTTGGGGTGGGTAGGCTTAGTCGGTTTGACATTTTGGGTTGCAGTTCCTTCAGGAGAATTCAATATATATGTATATAAAATACTAAAACAATGGTAATGGTGATAAGGAAAAAGATATCAGCAATTTAGGAGAATTCAATTCATATGATACTAAAAAAGATAATGGCAAATTGGCAATGGTGACAAGGAGAAAGGGACACATGCTTTTGATAAAACAATGACAGTGCTGTTCTTTTAAAGCAATTTTATTTTGTCAAACGTAGACTATCACATCCCCAACAAACACGCTACTCTCTTATGTCTTGAGTGCTTTGGGATCTACTATTTTCACATGCTGAATCACAAATGTGGTGCAGCTTGCGGTTTCATAGGGGGTGAAGGTTCCTGGTTGCTCCTTTTATGACTTCATTTCATTGCTTAATTTCACTTCCTCCATACAGTAGACAACATTCATATAGGTACTTGTCTTTGGCATGTAAATTTCATCTGTTGTAAATGCTAGAATAACATTATGCTATTTCATAGGTGGTGAATACAAGAAATTTTTATGCATCAACATCCCTTTCTTAGCAACGTGGAGAATATTTAGAAAAAAGATGATTCTAGTGGAAAAAATTTGAATATAAAGGTTGTTAGTGATACACTCATTCAATATTTGTGCATAATTAGCTCTTCCTTCCCTCTTCTTTAGGTTTATTTGTGGCCTGATTTGTTAAAATTGATTGAATTTTCTGCCTTTTTTAAAAAAAGATGATGTGTTAATGTAGTAGATATTGTTTGTTTCCATGTATTTTCTTGTTCTGTTACTTTTTGCGAAGTTGGTAGGTGGCTAGTAATTGTGTAAGCAGTATTAACTATAATGCTCAGTTTTCTGGACTTTTTTTTTTCCTTATAACTGAGAGATGTAGATTGAGTTAAACTGGTTTTGGCATAAACCAACTTGTATGTTTTCATATTATTACGATCAATTTTTTCAAATTTGTCATGTTATCCGGTTACTACTTGCTTTATGCTATTCCCTTTATTTTTTATTGCATTAATCAGGATACTAAAGCAGAAGGAAGGGGGAGAATTGCTCGGCGTCAAAGGAGGCTTCTCTTAGTGGAGGTAGAGAAAAGGATAATGCAGTGCCAGACATTTGTTGACCAAGGACTGGTAAGAAATTTGATTTGATTTGATTAAATCTTGGCAATTAATAATCCTCTTTCACCACCTGTACACACAGTATTGGTCCATGCATGTATAATTATCTCAGTTGCATCAACATTTTTCGCTATGGTGGAACATGATTCGATTTTCTGCATGTATATATGCTTAGTAAACAATAAGAACATGGTGGCTATGGTTCAAGAATTCATAAAATTTGATAAGTATGATTTTATTATCCTTAAATTAAATCGACAATGTGCGGGTGGAAATTTGGACTTGCTTTTACCAGTTAGGGTGGAGAGAGAGAGACTGTTACTCCAATAAATTAGTGGAAGAACATAAAAGTTCCTCCTTTTTTGGTACTTTTCAGGAGAAAGAGGCACAATGCATGTTTGGATTGATGTTATGCAGTTTGGATCGTCTTTTTCATGCTGTGGAGGGGCATGCAAAGGCAACTGGTGAATGGCAATGGTCAGTACAGTTGCTATTTTTGGCTGTCATTATGTTTGCAGCGATTACAGGAAGGAGTGAATTATTCTGAAACTAACTAGTATTATTTTATTGCACAGTTTGAAACAGGATATTCTTGATCTTGGAAAGCCCAGCATTCAAACAACATACAAACTTGTGGTCACTTCACGAATGGAGCGTGTCTACGAGTGCTTGCTTCCTTCATTAAGACAGCGATAGTTTTTCTTCTTTGCCAAAATTCTGCTAACCATGTCATGGAAAAGAAAAGAAAAGAAAATAGGAAAAAGGTTCAAGAAGCCCCACATCCTGTTGCTGTACAATTCAGTTTTGCAATGAGCATGGAGTACTTCAATTCACATGGTAGCATACTTTACAAAGTTGATGATTTTTCATTGACATTTGTAATTAGATGTTCTTTCCTTTCTTTACATGAAGATCTTGTAAGATTGCTGACGGTTTAAAATCAACTTTTTGGTGCAATAATTACTTTAATTTTTGAAAAGTAAGTTTTACTTTATCAATAACCACCATTAGATTATGAGAGAAGCACGTTTATATAAGGATAAACCTATCATGAAGTCTCCTAAATTTTAACACTTTATTTTATGAGTCCCTTAATTTTTATTGTATTTTATTAAGTCCTTAATTTTTTTATTTTTGTCTAGATTAAGGATAAATTAGACTGAAGTAATGAAATTGTGAAATAAACTATGTTTATTCAACAACAATTGTGATGGCGGTGGTAAATTTTAACAATGAATGTGTCATTAGAATTATCATTTAAAGCAAATAACCTTCATAGACATTTTTCTTTACACATTGCCTTCACCTTTTTTCTTTCACTCTTCACAAAATAATGTATCTTTAAACCTTTCATAACAGTATATTTAGCAACAATGAACTTAAATTATTGCACAATTTTGTTGTTTTAGTCTAATTTATTCTTAATTTATACAAAAATAAAAGATTGAAGGCTTAATAAAACACAATAAAAGTTGAAGAGCTCAATAGAATAAAGTGTCAAAGTTCAGGGATTTTATTATGAGTTATTCCAAAGAAAAACTAATGGAAGAGTTCATTCTCATTATTAATTCTCTGTTTAAAATATAGAAAGAGTCAAAGATTGAAAAACGAGTAGACAAGGAAGAACAAGAGTATTTTTTCCGATGCTATTGCTCAATTTAATCTATTTTATTAGATAATTATATCGTTGAAAGCAAACAAATATAAATGTAACTAGTCAAATGTCTGAGCATTTTGCAGGTGAATTTATTTTTGTAAATAATTTTTTATTAAATAATAATAACAAATATAATGCTGATTTAAGAACATAACCAATAATAATCTAATTGACATTATTCAACTTTGTAAAAAGGTGGTTGTGCATGGTGGCGGAATATTATGAAGAAAAAAAATCATTTTAAGATTTGTGTTCCCCCAAGTAGAGTTTTGCTCCAAGATTCCATTGAAAATTTTTGTTTAAGGCAAACTTTAATGATATAACAACATCATCTTTGCTAATTGAAATTGAGTATAACTACCTAAGTCTTAATAGACAAATATCTAGGTGATTTCAAATGATAAGGAGATAATCATCCAACTTGAGAATAGTAGAAATTACATACTAAATATGCAAATATTTTCCATGAAAAGTACTCGAAATAGAGGAGTTAGGATAAAGATAATGAGGTGCACACTACTAATTACGTCCTTCCATGGGTTTGCCAGGATCTCCATGCATCCCTAGTTTCATTTCTTTGTAACCCTATAAACATAAAACAAAATCATATTATTTTGTGGGGAGATATGAAAGAATAAAGAGACGATAATAACACAACTACAATAATATTTGTCCAAACACTAAGTACAACACTTGTCAGAATATAATATTATCAATGGCTTACAATTTGTTTTAGCCATCAAACTAATGAGGAAGAAATGAATGAATAATTACAATAGAGTAAGCAAATTAGCAGCTCAGAACTTGAGATTAAGAAGGAAAGACATTTTTATCTCAAAAAGGTGGATCAGAAAACTTTCCAGTGAGTATATGTGATGAAACATACTAATTTGTAGCCTCTGTACAATGAATTTTGATGGTACACCAATCCCACATCAATTAGGAGATGAAGGGATTGGGTCTTTATAAGCTTAAATCTCCCCTCTCCCCTCGTGAGGCGCCTTTTCTGGTAAAGAAAAAAATCGTGCGGTTTGTGGGGTTCCCCAAGCCAAAGTAGACAATACCTTATGAGGGGTCCTACCGAGTGTCAAGATTTGGGCCATGCATCATTAGTGGCGCCGCCTATGGGAAATGGGTAGTTCTTGCCATGAAATGCTTTTATTTTGAATTTGATTATTTGAGTAAACGGTAATAAGGGTTTGAGATGATGTTAAAGTGGTAGTTAATGTACGTTTATTTTGATAAAAAGACTAGTGGGGTATTTGGCTCAACAGTGCATGGTTTGGGACAATGACGAGGTCTTGTAGTTCAACTAGGAGGGAATCAAGTGCAGAAGGTGATAAAGGATGGAAAAATCCTCTGGGCTTTGGTCCCAAGAATCCTGAAATCGTTGAAGTACCGATTGATTTCTTGGAGAATTTGATGAAAAAAGTGGATTATCTGGTTAATGTGCATCGTATACAGGAGAAAGGGAATGCCAAAATCATAGAATTGTATGTTGAAACTCCCAATGTGGTGGGAAGGACATCCGGGGGGGGGGGGGATGAAGAAACTGATAAGACAAATATAGGGTCGCTCCTGAGCACTCGGTCGAGAAAGAGGCATGACAGACATCCTTCAAGGTTGAACCCCATAGAGCACAAATCTGGATTGTTCATAAACAAAAGGCATGGTTTGGTACAAAAGATGTAGATGGATTTGGTACCATTAGTGAGAAGGAAATCGAGTCTCGATCTCGTGATCACAGACATTCTAGGAGTCATAAGGAGAAAAGAGCCTTTGAAGCGCAAGTAGACTCCTCGAAAGGACACTCTGAGAAGGGGAAAGCCACCTCTCGCTCTCCATCCCGCCTCAACAAACTGGAGAATGAATTTAGAGAATTCCTAGAATCCAGTTAGATAGTCAAAATTTATTCACCTTTCTCAGAGGTAATATAAAAAGAGCCAATCCCTAGTAAACTCAAACTTCCCACTCTTCCTACTTATGATGGTACTACGAGTTTGAAAGACCATGTCCTTAAATTCAAGTCCATTATAGAATTTTATGCACGATTAGATGCTATTCTCTGTAAAATATTTCCTTCCACCTTTGTGGGTGTTGTGCAATCTTGGTTTAACAATTTGTGTCCCAATAGCACATAGTCTTTCTCTAATTTCAATAAACAGTTTGTTAGTAGAATTATTTCTAGCATCCCAGCTTAGAGAGAGACCTCCTACTTGGAGACTAATGTTCAGAACAAGGGTGAGAGTCTGAGGGATTATGTTGCGATATTTAATATGGAGGCAATAAAAATCCTAAAATTTGGGAGACAATTTAAAGTAAAGTAGGAAAAATTGTACAATTAGTGTTTGTACTTTTTAATTTTTACTATTTTGGTGGTTGGACTTTTTTTTTAGTAATCAGGTGTATGAACTCATTAAAATTGATCCAGATTGGTGCTTTTGTTCGGCCATGGGTGGTCTGAGTGTTGATTATGCACCTATGGGCCCCCACTATTTAAAAATAAACTCACCACATCATTACCAATTAGTGACTTGACAATTATGGCCTCTAAAAGTGTATGTAAAAAGACAAGAATATCCAAATGATGCTAAAGACTTAACAGTGATGCGATATACAATTTTTGTAACTTTTTGGACTTAAGATATGGTTTGCAAGCAACTTGCTTGATAAAATGCCTTAACTAAATTAATTTAACTTATTGACTACAACTTTTGCAGGGACAAGGTCTTTGAACAACAAAAAGTCTTATATTGAATGATGCAAGCTGTGACGCTGTTAGCAAGTAAATGATGATAACAAGAAAATTTACTATTACGTTCGTCCCTATGGCCATTTCCCTCATCTCTCCCTTCTCTAGCATTGCCTCCCTGATCTAATTGTACGATATTAGCTATGACGTTGTTACTATCATCGCACGGTTCACTGCTAGTGATGAGCCACGCCATAGGCTGGTGATCCCTTCTTGCTTTGACATTCGCGTAATGGCATTAATAACACCATTATAGTTATGGCACTGAGCTAGAGGGAGCCATCTGTCCACCTGCATTCTCACTATGGCTACATCTGTAGGGTTGTTGACGGTTGCTCCAAATCCTCCAGTGATTAACCTGGAGATTATGAAGTTGGTGGGGATTTGGCAAGTTTTTGCCTTGCAGCTGTATACAGACCTTGATTAGATCAAGGGGTGAACAGAGCAGCCAGTAATAATGGAAGCAATTCCTCATTCAACAAAACTTTTTGCACCCATGATCTAGACGTGTTGGCAAGAAAGTGGTACTACTCTACTATGCACCTTTGTTAATTTTTATGTTAAAAAAGAAGAAACAAACTAATAAAATAAAATAAAATTCAAGGATGGGGTCTCTAAAGCCAATTAGGGGATAGGTTGCTGGAGACGAGAAGATGAGAATGGAGTGTAAAGGCAATTGGAGACATATGCTATAGCCAGCGAATGAAAAAATACTAATAAAAATAACATAATTGTAGCTTCTGAATGCATATTGTGCAAGAAAGTTCTAAAGATGAGAATGGTGATAGAAATGGAGATGACAAAGTGGAGCAGCAGCCAATTGCAACAGTTAGGTGGATGTACTCCTATATCCAATAAAAATGCATGGATTCAAGATTTTTCTTTTCTTTTGTTTGGTTACCAAAAAATTGCTTAATTGAATTGGCATTTTGTATGTTGATTCAAAATTTTATTTTTGATTATTTGCTGAGTAACATTTTAATTATTATTTTTTGTTATGAACAGTTACGATCTTTATTAATAGAGAGAAATTTTGGTTTTTTTCATGTAAAAGTTTAATTAAGAGTAATTGGGGGCATTTTAGAGAAATTAGATGTTTTGTATATGTGGCAGATGACATGTTTGCCTACATAGTGAAAAATAGGTCCCACATATGGTGAATTAGCAATCCAGCCATCGCTCACCGGTCAGAAGCATTAATTTGAGACAAAAATAATGAGTTCAAACACTTGATTGTAAAAAAAAAGTCTGACCACTAAAATAGCAAAAATTAAAAAGTACACACATTAATTGTGCAATTTTTCCAAGCAAAGTATTGCCATTCATTCTCATTGTACTCAACAGATGAAGAATAGGTGTTGTTGATAGATCAAATATAATTAGGAAGTGGATTCCTGATTAGCGAACCGAGCCTATCGAGGAGTTATAACTCACAAGCTCAATGTTAATCCTAATATTGACCCGGTAAAACAAAAGAAACATTTCTTTCCTGCTTAGAAACAAAAAGCGATTGATAGGGGAGTGGACAAGTTGATTAAGGCCAAGTTTATGAGAGAGGTTGATTATCCTACTTGGCTAGCTAATGTTGTGTTAATGAAAAAGGCTAAAGAAAGTGGAGGTTATGTGTTGACTTCACTGACCTTAATAAGGCAGGCCCTAAAGATTGTTTCCCATCGCCATCAATAGATAAGTTGGTAGATGCCACTGCTGGGTATGAATATTTAACCTCCTTAGATGCCTTCTTAGGGTACCATCAAATCCCTATCGATCCAGAGGATGAAAAAAAATTGCCTTCATCATTGAGAAGGGAATATATTACTATCAGGCCATGGCCTTTGGCTTAAAGAATGTTGGAGGCATATACCGACAACTCATTAATAAAATTTTAAAAAATTAGCTAGGTAGAAACCTTGAAGCTTATATGGATGATATGATTGTGAAAAGTCAAACCTTTGAAGAGCACCTAGTAGACTTACAATAAATATTTGGGGTGTTGAGTCAATATGGGATGAAGCTAAATCTTAAGAAATGCTCTTTCTTTATCAAAGGGGGAAATTCATGGGATACATAGTGAACAGCAAAGGAATAGAGCCAAATCCAGAGAAAGTTTGGGCTATCCTAGAAATGCCATTGCCTCGGAGCACTAAAGATGTGCAAAGATTGATAGGGAGAATTGTTGCCTTACACTAGTTCATTTCTAAATAAGCAAAGAGGTGTTTACCTTTCTTTCAAAGGTTGGGAGAAGTCCCAGCTTTTGAGTAGACGAAAGAGTTTGAAAAGGCTTTCAACGCCTTAAAGGAATACTTATAATCCCCTCAGACCTTGAGTAAGCCATTACCTAGAGAGGATTATTCATTTATTTGGCCACCTCAAACCAAGCAGTTAGTGTAGTGCGAGTTCGGGAAGAAGGCAAATTGTAAAAACCAGTGAACTATGTGAGTAAAGTTTTATGGAGTTTTGAATTGAATTATGCTTCTATGGAGAAATAATTATTTTCATTATTGGTTATTATGAGGAAGTTTCAGGTTTATCTCTTGGGGCATCAGGGTGTTGTGCGGACAAGTATACCACTTAGGCAAGCCTTACAAAGACCTTCTACGATAGGCAGAATGACTATGTGGTTTTTTGAAATATGAGGGTATGGATTAAAGTATGAGCCCAGGAAAGCTATAAAAGCACAGGCTCTCATTGATTTCATTGCCTGGTGTTGCTTCAATGAAGTCAGTAAAAGTAGTGAAACTTCAAAAGAGAAGGAAAGGATGTCCCACACTTCACCCAACTTATCAACATGGAGAGTGTACGATTGGAATTTATAAGTAGATGGATCATCATGTCTAGAAGATGGGGGAGCAGATATAGTACTCAGAGGGCTGGAAGGGGTTTTGATCAAATATACCCTCAAATTTGCCTTTCCAGTCTCAAACAATGTCTTTGAGTTTGAAGCTCTCATCAATGGCCTTGAGCTAGGCGAGACTATTAGAGTCTCTAACCTAAAAGTATGCAGTGGGTATTCAATGTAAAAGACTGATGATTGGGCTATATTTATAGCAAGTCAGGTAGATATTGAAAAGATATGAGCAAAGATGAATTCCTATCTGTATTGTCCAAATTCCTTGGTCTGAAAATGCCTTAGCCAATTCTCTTAGTAAAATAACAGCTTGGGAAGAATCTCCACCTAATGATGTTCACTTAGAAATTCTACCATGCCCCAGCATATCTAGAAGTCTTGAAGCACTCCCTATACATAAAGGGGATGCTGGATGAATCCAATAATCAATTATCTGGAAATAGGTGAACTCCCTATAAATCACAAAAAGGCTCTTAGGTTATCTCTCAGAGCGTCAAGATTCATGATGCTGAATGGAAAATTATACAAAAGGGGATAATATATGCCTCTCTTGAGATGCCTATCTGAGGAAAAAGCTAAGTATGTGCTGAGAGAAGTTCATGAAGGGGTATGCGAAAGTCACATAGGTGGTCGAGCTCTATGTAATAGAATTATGAGACAAGGGTATTTCTGGCCAAAAATTACTAAAGACACTATAGAGTTTGTTAAGAAATGTGAGGTTTGTCAAAGTTTTGCCAATGTTATTCATGTCCTGGCCAATAATTAAGTTCCCATTTTAGCCCCATGGCCTTTTGCACAATGTAGAATTGATATATTGAGACACCATTCCCCCCAACATTTGGTCAGAAGTGTTTCATAATCCTAGAAGTAGATTATTTTACCAAGTGGGTCAAGGTTGAAGCTCTAGCAATAATTACTGCTCAGAAGACCATTAATTTTTTGTGGAAGAATGTGGTGTACAAATTTGGAGTGTCAAAGATACTAATATCTAACAATGGAAAGCAATTTGATTGTGACAAATTCAAGGAGTTTACTGGGGGACTTAGTATTGACCGTCGCTTAAGTTCCGTTTTATACCTATAGACTAATAGGTAGGCTGAAGTCTCTACTAAAATATTCTCCAAGGGTTAAAGAATGAGTAGAGGGTGCAAAGAATAATTAGGTAGAGGAGCTACCTAGTATCTTATGGGCCTATAGAACTACCCCGAGAGCTCCCATTAGGGAAACTTCATTCTCTTTGACTTATGGGACAAAGGCTGTGATCCCAGTGGAGATAGGAATGCATACTCAAAGGGTACAATACTGTGATTCATAAAATAATAAGGAGGAGAAGAGAATAAATCTTGATTTTCTCGAAAGACTCAGAGAGGAAGCCTCCATCAGGATAGTATAGCAAAAAAAAAAGAGAGCAACCAGGTATTTTGATACCAAGTTTAAAGCAAGGCCTTTAAAAATGGGAGATTGAGTACTAAGAAATTTGGGTGCTACCGGGAAGAGAAAAGGTCACGAGAAGCTAATGCCTAATTGGGATGGACTATACAGGATTGTAAGAGTCATTTAGCCTAGAATATTCCACCTAGCAGACATTGATGGAAACCACTTTCCTCATGCTTGGAATTCTTAACACCTCAAAAAATACTATTAGTGAAGTGTACTTTATGCTCATTTTGTTTATTTTATGAGGATAATGAAAACTTCTTCCTGCCCTCTATGATAAATACACCTATGTATTGTCATATTCTATGATTATGCATAAGTAAAACGCTTTCTCAAGACAAAGAGAAGCACTTTTGTAAGCAAAAAGTTTTCATTGCTAAAGAGATAATATCTACCTAATATGCCATATGGCAATACAAGAAAATAATATAGTAACGAAAGCATTCAAAGGAATCCTTCAAAAGGAAACTTGAATAAATTGATTCTTACCCAAACATGAAAATAATTCTCATATTTTCTTTCAACACGAAAGAACTCCTCTAGAGGAGAGGAGAAATTAAAAAAGAATGCATTTGATCACCTAAGTCTCAAAGAACGACATGAAACCAAGCCTTTAAGAACCAGACAACACTAAGTCTCCAAGTGTGAGACGAATATCATACAAAACAGCTACGCAGGATCCTATTAAAAGAAAATTTTAATCAAAATCCAACAAATGTTTGAAATAGAGTAAAAAACAATCAAGAGAATAGTTTGAAACATAAATCTCTTAGGAAAGCAAATATATCATCTAAGGTTAGAATACCTTAGAGAGACATAAAAGTTCGAACAAAATAAATACGCTTTAAAATATTACAACCCATTGTTCATAAAAAGTAAAGAGTTAGAAATTGAAAATAAGGATAACATTTGAAGAGAAATCTTTAAATAGCGTCAATTTCGGTAGAGGGACTCTTAGGATTCTATGCTCTCACAGAAGAAGATAATAAAGTCCAACCCTCATCCTTGCCTTTTTGAGAATTATCCACTATCACCTGAGAGTCATCTGCCACTACCTAAGAGTCCAGTGCCTGGCCAGAAAGTATAGGTGCTTTGGAGCTACTCTGAGGAATTTTGGAGCTCAAATGAATGCCCATCTGGGGATCTTTCTCCATGGGATGATTTCCCTTTTGTTCATCTCAAAACTCCCTCTAACTATAAAAAATAGAGAGAAATCTTGAGTATGAAGATGTTGGCAAAGCAACTTCAGTAAAACGTACCCCCCCACTATAGTACTCTGCTGCACAAATGGTCACCTTAATCTTATACTCATATGATTCCTTGAATTCCTCTATGGCTTTTCAGATAGTCGTTTGCCTCTTAGACTCTGTCTCTAGTGTCTCTTTCTTCAGAGTATGGATATTAATATTGAGCTCATTTAATCGTTCCTTTTCCGTTTCAAGGCAAAAGTTAGATTTCTCTAGAGTGTTCACCCAGAGAGGCACCTTCTCAAAATCATCTTTGAGGTTTTTTTTCTCCTCCCTTAGAGCATCATTTTCCTTAACAAGCTTACTGAACTCATCTTGAGAAGATAAAGTCTTGAATTCTAACTTATAAAAAGTTCCATAAAGCTACACAACATAACAACATAAATAGTTTAAGAAACAACTAGCAAGTAAACAAAGTGTAGTCATGGAAAAGCAAGAAAATTAAAGTAATATACTAACTAGGTGAGTAGTCCAAATTCCATGAGCCTTCAAGGAAGTAACACTCTTATCATAATACAAAGAATGTTCATTAGAACCAATATAGAGAGATCGAAGAAGACTTGAAGCAATAGTACTACACCTAAATATCTATTTATCAATAAGGATGCAAGCTGTTGAACTGGAGAATCTGGCTTGATGTTAAACATGGGACAACCAGACAAGTTTACATCTGGTTCTTTCTCCCTCTTGACAACAAAGGACATTTTGAGAGATTCTCAACAGTTTTATGGGGAGTTAACCCTCCATACTTCTTTGCCTTCTTTGAACGAGTTTCTTTCTCATCCTCAAACTCATAACTAATTGACACATCGATCAACAAAGAAGGTGTCATTTTTCCTTTCCCCTTGCCACTATTTGAAGGGGCTTTCCTTTTTTAGGACTCGATCTTTATTGTGGCAGGATCCCTGATCGTTGCTGAAGCATTCTTTCCTTTTGTCATCACTCTAGGGTGAACATCCTTTCTCTTCCCCATTGAGGCAATAGGATTCTTAGAACCGATAGACTGAGACTCGAAAGCCCCTACCTTTTGTTAGCTCTTAAGCTTAGCAATATGAACTTTTTTTGTAGCATTTAATTTGAACTTCACCATCTTATCAAAATCCATAATTTCTTTGTAAACCAAAAAAAAAAAAAAACCTTTATTAGTAAAATAATAACATTAAACAGGAATGTTTGCGAAGAATGCTAACACCTACCAGATTCCTTTAGGGGATGCCCTACTATGATACTTTGAATGTCATAGACCTTACCCTCTTTTGCTATCATTTCAAAGACTATTTTCTCTTCATCCATAAGTGTGGGCCACTACCTCACTTTTGCAGAATTCTCCTCCAAACTTATACTAAAACCCCATACACTCACAGGACTATTTTCCCTCAATCTGGCCACCATAAATTTATTTGTCCAAGACTTGTCGGTATCAGGATGATTCCCAAAGTTGATTAGCCCTGGACGACTGTTGAAAGTGCTAAAATCACTAGGCAATTTTTTTGTATTCGAATAAAGCTCTAAACAATTTGACAGAGGGGAAAATGCCTAATTTCTCATAAAGGATTTGAAAGGAGGAAAGCATCAAAATCTCATGAGGAGTCAAAAACCTAGGACACTTAGAATAAAACTTAAAGATCTCTATGAAGAAAGAGGAAGGAGGCAAATCTAAACTAAACTCAATATGTTTCATAAAAAAGGCCATATCTCTCTTATTTTTTAAGCATCAACCAACTCAGAGCAATTCTTTGGAACCTATATTCTTTCATTCTAGAAGAACTCTGATTTGAATAACGTCATCTTGGTATGGCCTACCATCTAATGCTTTGATAAAATGCTTAAAAAAGCATTTGAAATGAACGAGTCTAACACTATATTACCACTCATCCTTATAAAAAGAAGTTAAGAAAAGAGTGAAGAGAGCGTACCTACTGTGGATTAAAAGAAGTCTGCCCATGAGAGAAAATGAAGAATAAGACCACCAAAAAATAAGAAAAAGTTGTAAAAGGTTAATGGAAAAAGAGAGAGCTGCAAATGGAAGTAAGCCCCTTTTTATTAATGGAAACAGTAATAAATAAGAGGGTAGTTGGAGAGAAAAAGGCAATTACAAAAAGGTGGTAGTTCAAAATTCAAATCTCCCATGAAAGGCATAATCATAAGAAATGTGGAGGAATCAAATGTGCTGTCAGGGGTAGCCCGCATTTTTAGACAGCTAGCCTAACCACGTGTCACACTGCGAAAAAATGAATGTCCTATCATATTCATGGCTAACGTGATATACCCACTTTTGGTACTGTTTGTTTTATGTTTCCTTTCTCGGTAAAAATATGTCATGAGAGCAACATTCATCTTAAGAATGTAAGGGGTACTACTGATGATACATACAAATTCTCACTAATCACATATGGACACATGTAAAGGGCATTATGCTCTCATGCCTATGTGGAACTCTTTTTGACCATGTTAAATTGCCAACATGGACAGTAAATATACTCTGATCTCCAAAGATAAATATACTCTTGACAGACTTTTGACTCTTCTTAAGAGGAGGATGTCATTTACTTTCAGGACAATCTCACCTGCCTTGGTATAAGAGACTTGTTCTATTCTGACATGCATTTAACTCCTCTCCCATCAATCCCAATTTAAAACTGATAGAGTTTCTTCCTTATAAAAAGACACCCTTAATAAGTATGCCCTCATGTGTACCAACTACCCCTCTACTTGGCAGAACCTCCATCAATCATATTAAGACACGTCACTGATCCACCCAGGTCTAAAACAGAAAAACTCAGTGGAGAGAGGTAATTTTTTACCAACTTTTATCTATTTTCCACTTCTCCTTCTTCTTTCTTTGAACTAAAAAACTAAACTCTTCATATCCTAAAAACCCTAAATTCTTAACCACATAATTGCAAACTACCCATTTTCTTTCATTTCTTATACACTTATTCGTATTACAAGCACAAAGATCACTCTCAGACATTGTCATATTTTGTATCCATAAATTAACTTTTTCATCAAAGGGATTTTTGGTTCACCAAAACCCATTTCCCTGTTGTTATTTAATTTTGGTAGGTTTAATATGCTGAGCTAGAGCAAAACATATAGAACACCCTCATCAAATGGCACCATCTATGGGAACGATGTCGTGTCCTTTATCCAAGGCACTTCGTCTAGGGGCTTTTGAGTTCTGATGGTATACCAATCCCACATTGGTTAGGACATGAGGGGCTTAGGTCTTTATCAACGCAAGTCTCCCCTTTCCCCCATAAGGCACCTTTTCCTATAAAGGATAGAACTGTGCAGTCTGTAGGGTCCCCTTAGCCAAAGTGGACAATACCTCACGAGTAGGCACTACCGGGTGTCAGGATTTAGGCCACACATCATCAAACTCTATCCCAATTCACATACTTAATACTATCATTGTATGCTTTGGCAGTGATTATAGTCCCATCCAAAACTTTTATTTATCTTGAGCAACGTGTAGCTTATGAGTATGATGTGAAGAGTTACTGACAAAAAATAAACAGAATACAATAAAAGATAAGGCCTACTAACCATATTGAGAATAATTTGCAATCAAGTTAGATTTTATTGTATAAATATCAACATATGTGACGTTTGAATCAAAATATTGGTCCTGTAGCTTTTTGCAAACAACTTGAAGCTGGAGATTCAAAAATTTAGCTGCTTAATTATGACCACTAACACATCTAAACTCATTAAGATTTGATGGATCACTTCCAAATTTGACAATATTCTGAATCAAGCATCCAATAAGACCTGTGTTTTGTATCAAAAAATTCCTTGCTCCTTCACTATATAATCTCTATAACACGAAAAAATAGATATATATCAACAAGATTGATTTTATGCAAGAAAAGATAGTAAAAAAAAGGTTGATAAAAAAGTAGACATTAAATATTGAGGAATGAAACCTTGATTCCAGCTTCAAATTCTACCAAGCTATTTGGAATTGAAGCAATTATTTGATTAAATGTTTGAGACTAAAATGCACTAGCAAGATCACTCTGCCCTATATCAAATATGTACAGTCCCTTTTTGGAAGAATCTTCTACTGCGAGATACTTATCACATTTCTTACTTAAGAAAGTGTAGAATTAGAAAATCCATCAATAATTGCTTATTCCTAATCGAACTGAGCGAATTAAGAGTGAAAATTGAATCAAAATTAAAATTTTGTGGTTTGATTCAATTCAATTTAATCGATTTGGGTTGTTTAGACTTTTGCAACTTTAGAATTATTTGACTTTTGTAATTATGGAACAAACCAAAGATAAAGTTAGTGATAACACAACAATGACTTAAAAATATTTTAAAAGGACAGTGTTTTAGGAGTACGATTGAATCATATTTTGACAATAAAAACTAAATGTATTTCGTGTTTAAAATATCAAAAATCACAGAACTAATTTGTAAATTGAACAGAGCCAAGCTGAATTTTCAGATTTTGGTTATTTTTGCTCACCCTTATCAAAATAAAGTCTTTTGATTTGACGGTAAGCCATATCTATTTGGGAACATAGTTGATCTTCATTGCTTTTGTTCATTATTGCTTAATATACAAGGCTATTTCAATTTAATCTTCTATCGATTTTTTAGATGTAACAAAGGGAATGTGAGGATGCATCTTAAAAACATAGAAGAACCTTTATTCCACTTGTCAAAGAAGATATTCAACGGTATCGTTAGGAGATGACTATAATATGTTCAGAAAAGGCCTTACAACTCTACAATTAAGACCAGTCTGGTTGGTTCTCTTTTCTTATTTGTTCATGAAGATGTGCCTTTTCACTTACATAAGTAATTTCAATGCTTTTCTTAAGTGGCTGATTTTGTGCTTGTGGAACCTATCATTAGCAATATCATTTCTTATGATGGAGACTGGTACTATGTCAATATATGCCAGTGCTTTTTATAAGATTGATGCTCTCATTATGTAGAGACACTATTAGATTTTTTTTGAACAATGAAAATGTAAAACTCATTTTGATACATACATTACTTACTTTTTATGTTATTTTGCACTAGAAAAAAGTTGACAACTAAACTACTTATTTTTGCATCCCTTTTTTAGTCTCTTATTATGCTCTTTCTTCAATACAATTTTGTTAATTTTTTAGTTTCAATTCAGTACTATATGCATCAAAACAAAATGAAAAAGCACGTTAAAGAATTGAAATTATGTATAATGCTATTAAAATCTTTTCATATTAGGAAAACTAAATATTAAAAGTGGATAAATGTATAGATTATGTTGCCAAAAAATGAAATTCAAAAAAAAAAAAAGAATTTATGCCATAAAATGTTTTAATTTATGAATCATGGGGTTTTGAGGCTGTGGATTCTTTATGCTAAATTAGATGAAACTTTTGAGAAACTCAAGAAAATTAATGATGAAGAAATGAAGAAATCTCAGCCCTCAACAATCATTGTAACCAATACGACATTTAAACTTTAATTTATGACCTATTTAACTCTTGAACTGTGACTTTTAGATGTTTTAAACCATTAGCAAGCCAATGTGGCCATGATCATGCTTACAAGTGCATTAGCCCATTAAACATTATGAGGTGGCACTAGACCAACGATTCTCACACTATTTTAGTCAAGATTATAGGGCATATTTCCATACCTTAAATGCATCATATAAATTCATAAACCTAATCAGCCATTAGCACGAGGCTATATCGCAAACAAAAAATTAACTATCACAAATTAAAAACAAAAAGCCTTTTCAAAAGAAAAAAAAGCTATAAAGTCTAATCTAAGCAAAGAAAGTTGGAAACATAGAAGGGGACATTCAAATATGCAGCAGCTCAAAGCAGATGCTAAAGAGAAGAAAAAAGCCAATAGAAAGCTTAAAGAGACAGCAATAGCATGAATAATAGCATCAAACTAGCAGTCAACGCAAACAATATGCAACTAACAAATAATTTTGCAAATAGTGGCACAGATAATAAAAGCAAAAATTGCAACCAAAATCAAAATCTAGCAGTAGAAACCTAATTCCAACAAAAAAAAAAAAAAGAG